>JANIJG010021500.1:0-145802 GCA_024611175.1 Megaceryle torquata | reverse complement strand
ACTGGCTTTCAAAAGAAAATTTTCTTTAAATGCTGAAATTAGGGTAAATTTAGAACATCAGTTTTTCTGCTATTTGGGGGGTATTTGATATAATCAAAATGCTGGATCTGAGTGTCTCTAAATTTTGCTGACATTTTTCCTACATTTCCAAAGTTTTGACTTTGAGGATAGAGGACCTTCCAACAGAAAAATGTTCTATCAGGACATTTGAGTCCCACAGAGTCTCACTCAGGAGTTCACGCAACACCCAAGCACACTTGGATCATGAAAGAATTAATAGTAATAGCTATTAAGTTAAAGAAAAAGATACAGATTCCTAAGACACATTCAAGATGCTGCACAGCACTTTTGATGACTGTCACCCAATGACAAGGACATAGGATAAAGTCCACTGAGGAGGTAGAAAGTGTCAATGGAAGGGGATCCTCTTGCTTCTCACAGAAGCATCGCTCTACCTCATTGACTGTATCTCATCATTAAACACACCACTGCACTTGCCACAAGAGTAGGAGTGATAGCCCACAGCCCTGGCTCACTTTCAAAAGGGATTTTGCCTGCTTATACTTTCACTTGTGGTTTCAACCAGGAAAGTTGCTGCTTCCCTCTTCTCGTAAATGCTTCTATGCACGGATGGTACATGGATATGCTGCTGCATTCTTCCCAATCATAGCTACTTTCTCCTGAGTAACTATTTCCTTTGAATAAATATTTCCACTGAATAATTGTTCTAGTGAATAATTAAAAGCACTTCAGGATCTTACAGGATGGAGATGTCTCTGATCAAAATACTTTGTGGAGCACATCTCCCATCCCAACTGTGGAACAGATGCAGTAGCTGTACCCTTGGCCTCTCTCCTGAACCCTTCATTTCAAGCCTCTTTCAGCATTGTCTATGGTAAAAATAAAGCTCTGTAAGAGACAGCTTATGAATAGCTAAATCCTCAGTGCAAGCCTTCCTGAGGATTTCCACCTACACTGTATCAGGGAGAGCAGCTCCTCTGGAATCAATTAAATTACACCAAACTGCACCAGATAAAGACCTTGGGTCTTTATCTTTACCTGGGTTATTCTTATCCCCACTTCTCACTCCAGCTCTGCAGCAAGAGGAGTTCATGCCTCCACAAATGCCCTTCACCACACACCCCTTGAAGTACGTCTCTGACTGTTTTGCCCAGCTTTGTCTACACAACATGCTGGCTCTTGTAATATCAAGGTATTTGTATTCCCAGGAAAAGTCTTGGATGTGAAAGGAAACTTTAATTTCCTCTTTAGCTGAGCGCTTTACAATATGTGTTTTAATAATACAGAGAGAGTCAAATTATTTGCTTGTAAATGCCAATGCACAAGAGGATTAATTAGTGCAGCAGCAGCCTGGCTGTGGAGCCTCTCTGGAGGGGTTTCACATGCTCAGGATAGCCAGAGCAGGGATTCCTTGAATAAATGTCTTCTAAAATTGCAAGCTTATGCATTTAATATCTATGCAAAAAAATGTTGCTTTTGAAATAAGACTTAGGATACACCAAAGGCCAAGTTTATCGCTGTTCCTACAGTATCATCCATCAGCCCTGGAGTCAGTGAAGATCCTGATACTGGGGAGGTGTGACTGCCAATGTATCCAATCTATTCAGTAACCTGGAAGAGATTACACAATGCTTCTTTATAGCCCCAAGCAGGAATAAATCTTGAGGGGTATTAGGAAAGATGGCATAATAGTTCTGCTAATCCACTCCTCTACAGAGTGCAGATTTAGGCCAGTCAGCAACAGTTTAGTAAAAAAAAAAAAAAAAAAAAAAAATTAGAGGACAATCAACTGTTGTAAGCTTAATCAATACCCTGGGCATTTAACTCTGCATTGGTTTACATGCTGTGATTCCTCCACCGACAGCTCTGTGCAGCTCCAAATTCTCTCAGGCACCTTAAGCTTTGCAAATCCTTCAGCCGACTGCAGGAGTGAAATATACTTTCGTCTCTCAGAGCTTAGTCTAACGTCTGGCACATCCTCCAAAACTGAAAGTTAGGATACACAGGATAGTGTGATAGGCAGGATGAGGGTGGCTCCAGAGAAGAGAAGAGGAAAAACAGGATCTCATGCTCCAAGGTGGCTGGGGTGAGCCAAAAGTCAGAGGCTGCATCTCCAGAGACGGCCTGGGTGCACCAGAGAAGAACCCACAGGGTTCCCAGAGGCTGAGCATGCTCATCGGGAAAATCACCACCACTACAAAACCTGCAATTTCCATTGTGCAAAAAACAGCAATTGAGGCAGTAGCTTCAATCCATGCAAACCTTCCCTGAGTCAGCTGTTCTGTCAAAGGCAGGCTGGAGTGTTTCTCTTGGGGTAGTCTCCTACCCAGTGAGTGCAATATCATTAGAAGAAATCCCACACTCATGGTTATTGGTGGCTGTGGGTACTGGGTCAGTCTAGTTTCTGTAATGGTGAGGACTGGTACAAATTCTTGCAAGTGAATGTAGTTACCCCACCGAATACCTACCAAAGAATCCCTCATTTTTCATGGGCTGGAATACAGGGAGCGAAGTTAAACAAGCATCGTGGCTGGACCCCTGTTTAAAGGCCTGCTGATGAAAGGACAACATCACCCTCGGTATAATGGTGGGAATGCAGGAAAAACACAACTGGTTAGGAATATAAAGTGAAGGGGAAAAAAAACCTTCTGACTCACACAAGTGAGAAGACAATTGCCATCCCTACCTGCCTGCCAGCAAGTGATTTTTCCACAAGACTGCTATTCTTGTCTCTGCCAACAACACAAGACTCTGTGAAGCTCTTCCAATCTGATTCATCCCAGTTTATTTTCACAAGACACACATATACACAAACACACGTACACGAGGCACGTAGACTGCAGTTTGCGTTCGGAGCAGAACTGCTGGTTTTATGTGGCTGAGACAGAAAGAAAGGAATTTTTGTTGAAAGTTGTTCCGGCTGTTACTCTGTGTGTAAACTTCACATATTTCTTGGGATGCTACATCCACAGCAAGTAATCAGAATTTATGGGTAAAAGGAACATTTGCCACATAATCCAGTTTCCATTTCTCTTTGGCTGCTGCACATCATTAGCACATTGAACATAACTGCATGTGCTCACTTATAAAGACCATGAATAAATCATTTCTTTGATCTCTTTCAAAAATGAAAAGAAAGAAGAGATAAGGTAGGATAAGGACTGCATTAAATATGATTATGTTTAGAATTTCTTCAGCCCTGAATGCTCTTTTTTCGGGGACTGACTTTAAGCTAAAAATTCAAATTATTCCAATTAAAACACTGTTCTCTAGTACAGCTGTCGAGACTAAATAGAATGTAATTAGGACATTTATGTGCGGCCAAAAGTCACCAGAACTTCCAACAATTTCAAGGACAGTGCTGGAATCCAAAATGACCTTCACATTACCTCTGACATCAATGAAAATGAATAAAAAATAAATGAAATCTGATAGATACCAGCGGAGATTGTTTAGCCATAAAGGGAGCTTATGTGGTTCAGCAGAAGAACTATAGCAAAGAATTAAGGGATAAGGACAAACATCAGAGTCTAAAAATACCGGTGAGATGGTGTTGCCAAAGATCACAATTCCCATTGTGATTTCTCATGTAGAAATGGAGAAAAGCAGTAGAATAGTGTAGGCAAGACTCAGAGGATGATTCCTGTGCTCTGCCTGATCAGCCATGATGCCACTCCTGTCATTCTGGTGCTCAAGCCTTTCAGTGAGCTAGCTAGGGAAGAGCCTAGAAGGGAGCAGGAGGAACTCTATGAAAGGTGATCAGACATAAACTATGAAGTGGGTTTTATCTGGGGAAAAAGAGAGAAAAGAAAAAAGAAAGGATAAGGAAGGAAAGGAAATGGAAAGAAAGGAGAAGGAAAGAAAAAGGAAGGGAAAGAAAAAGAAAGGAGAAGAAAGGAAAGGAAAGATGAAAAGAATGAAAAAGAAAAAAAGAATTTAAAAAGAGTGAAAAAGAAAGAGAAAGAAAACTAGAAAAATAAAAATAAACAGAAAAAGAAAAAAAAGAAAAAGAGAGAAAGAAAAAAGAAAGAGAAAGTGAAAGAGAAGAAAGAGAGAGAAAGAGAGAAAGAGAGAAAAAGAAAGAGAAAGAGAAAGAGAGAAAAGAAAGAGAAAGAGGAGAAAGAAAGAGAGAAACAGAGAAAGAAAATCAGTGGTGCTGGTGGTGGGAGGTTCACAAAGGCAGCGCCCTAAGGTGTGTACATGGAAAGCACGTTTAAGAAAATCAAGATCAGTCACTCTCCAAGGCCGCTGGAGAACATCAGCAAGGAGAATAATTTAGTCATGTTTTCAGCTCTGATTAAACGAAAAGCTTTCTGAACTAGGAAGGTGCATCCCTGAGAAGATTTACTGAAGCAATCCCCTTCACAGGATGAATAGAAACATAGAAATGTCTGGGTTGGAAGGGACCATCTAGTCCAACCCCCCTGCTGAGAGAAGAGCCATCTTCAACTAGAGCAGGTTGCTCAGAGCTCTGTCAAGTTTCACCATGAATGTCTCCAGGGATGGGGCCTCAACTACCTCCCTGGGCAACTTGGTCCAGTGTTCTACCACCCTCATGGTAAAGAACTTCCTCCTTACATCCAATCTAAATCCTCTGTTTTCTAATTTAAAACCACTGCCCCTCGTCCTTTCGCTTCAGGACTTTGTAAACAGGTCCTCTCCAGTTTTTTTTAAGCTCCCTTCAGGTACTGGAAGGTCTCTATTAGGTCTCCCTGGAGCCTTCTCTTCTCCAGGATGAACAATCCCAGCTCCCTCAGCCTGTCCTCATAGGAGAGGTGCTCCAGCCCCCTGATCATCTTCATGGCCCTCCTCTGGACCTGCTCCATCAGGTCCATGTCCTTCCTGTGCTGAGGGCTCCAGAGCTGGACTCAGTATTGCAGGTGAGGTCTGACCAGCGCAGAGTAGAGTGGCAGAATCACCTCTCTCCATCTGCTGGCCACGCTTCTTTTGATGCAGCCCAAGATGTGATTGGCCTTCTGGCCTTCTGCAAGCACCCCCTGGCTGCTCATGTCCAGCTTCTCGTCTGCTGGCACCCCCAAGTCCTTTTCTGCAGGGCTGCTCTCAATCGCCTCTATTGATAGTGGGGATTGTTCTGGCCCAGATGCAGGACCCTGCACTTGCTCTTGTTGAACCTCCTGAGGTTCACCTGGGCCCACCTCTCCAGCTTGTCCAGGTCCCTCTGGACGACATCCCATCCCTCTGGTGTACTGACAGCACCACTCAGCTTGGTGTCATCCGCAAACTTGCTGATGGTGCACTTGATCCCGCTGTCGTTGAGCCAACATCTGCTGGAATAGCCTCCACCTCTCTCATATTCAAGCCCAGGATTGGAGCACACCATCTTTGGAGTCTTGTAACCCTACTTTCCAATGATTACAAGTGTCCACAGTAAACAAGTCTACATCCAATTAATCTTTGCAGTCACGATGATTAATAGCCGAAGCCTTGAACTTGTTCGAACTGATGGAGTTCTTCTGCTACAGACCTGAAAGTAGCCCAGACCTCAAACTTTGAATCCTAACACCTTCACTGTGAAGTTGAAGGAAAGTAACCAGCAAAATCTGCATGCTTGTTTTCTCTGTTACAGCCTTGCAAAGTGCTTATGTCCATCACAAGGCAGGCTTTCCATACATCTCAGAGGCAGTTCACCAATGCACACAGCTGCTATGAAATCCAAGCAATGTCTCTTGTCCACCTATACATACCTGTGTTTCACCAGTGAAACCCGACAGATGTTTAAGTGTAGAAAAAAAAGACACTTCTTGGAAAAGAGTATTTTTTTATTAGAAATGCCATGAGTTATTTTCAAGACTCACTTTAATCTTCAGTGTTTGTGCTCAAAGTAAGATTTTTATAAATCTAAATACACTAAATACACTGAATGTTCTTTATCTTCTGGACAGCAATACCTCTGAAACAAGCTATCATCATTTGCATACACGCAGGCACATTAGCAAGCCAAGGGGCTGACATTAGGATCTGCAGAGCAGAGATCCCCAGCTTCTTTTTTGTTTGTTGCTCCTTACGTCATTTCCACTTAGAAAATCCAAAATAGACAGCCGGTTTTATGGGCCTTTAATACACTTTGCAGGAAACAATCCTGACATTAACATCTTTCCTTCCTGAATTCCCTCGGTATTATTTTTAAAGTCAGTATCAGGATAACCAGATACACTGGGGACAATCTGCAGATACCAGCGATGTGGTTAAGGGAGGATTCCTGGAAGAAGTATTTGTGTGCAAGGATGACTGACAATACAAAATACACAAGGAGTCAGGGTATTTTACTGTGGCAGTGGAGACAATTTAAGACAGATATGTGCAAGCCAAGGCACATACAGATATGTGCACAGATATGTGCACATAAAGGCCTTTGGTCTTTTAAACAAAATGAAAGCAGGCTGTGATACCAGCAGAAAAGATAGTTAATACTGTAGTCATAACAGAGGCACTATAAATTCACTTTTTGTCTAGCTTAGTCCTCTGCCATAATGTGTCAAAAACCATCATCATGATGCCTTCCTTGACACACCATCCAAAACCATGTTCCTTTGGAAGTATGTCTCTGTATTTCCACGTGTATTCTGGTATTTTAATTCCTCAGGTCATCTTGACACCCTGCAGTATTTTCCAGATGTCATGTAGCTGCACATACGTCTGTATACACTATGTCAGGAGAAATCAGACTTGCCCTCAGGAAATAGTTTTTCCAAGATCTAGCTGTCTACAAATATTAGGTACAAGCCATGTTAGAAACTGTCAACCAGTGCACCACAGAGCAATAACACCACTGTTAGCAGGTAAGAATAAACACCTTCTGTCTATGTTTCACTGTCATAAAATCTACTGCTTCCTGCTCCAAGTCTGCTGCAGCAAAAGGGAACATTTGCTAAAAAGGCCACAACCTTCATTTTAAAAGAAGCTTTGCAACCCAATATAGCAACAATTTTATTTCAAGAAGCATCTGGATTTTATTTGATGCAAACACAGCTGGTAGAAGTCTGGAAGAGGAGAGAGATAAAAAAATGTTCTCTCTGGAATATTTGAAACCAGAAGCATTCATCATGCTCAGCATACCCTTATAAAATAACCTGGGGGTTTAGGGTGACTGTGCAGTTCACTGCAAAGCTATTGCTACTGCAGTGAGTTATTGTGTTTATACTTTCATTGCCTCTGGCAACTTGCAAACAGTGACAGGTGAAAAGTCCCCTTTCTTCTTTGCAGGATTCGACAGTTGCTTGCAGCCTCTGTCAGTTTCCCTTGCAGCAGGACAGACTGAAGACTGATTTCTAGTCATTTCCAGACAGTCATGGGTGTTTGCTCAGCCTTTTCCCTACAGAAAAGATTTACTTTTGGGAAGTCATCACTCACTGGTGATGCTTGTGATGCTGCCGCCGTTGACCTTGGACAACCTATTCTGGGTGACCCTGCTTGATCACCGGGTTGGACTAGATGATCTTCAAAGGTCCCTTCCAACCCCACCATCTGTGATCCTGTGATAAATGAAGACTTTTCTTCCAATGAGGCAAACCAAATCAGTGACTAGTGTGGCATCTGAATGTTAGAAAGTGTTACCTTCCCTGAAGATGCTTCTCCTCTTTAAACACATAGCTGACTGGAATTATATATACAAACAAGAACTCGCTTGGCTAAAAACTACATAATCCTGGCCTGTAGTCACATCCACTCTGATGCAATTGCACTGGCAGAGCTGGAGGGTTAGATGCTGATCAGCTTGTACGTCCGGCTGTGTTCACATGCAGGGGCTAAGAAGGATCGCCAGAGATGTAGTGGATAATTTTTATGGAGCAGGAGGTGCACAGGGTCGCTTCCTCAGCCTTGTTTTATCTGCCTGTGGTCACTAGTCCAGGCAGCATGTCAGATTAAACGGGCAAGAAAGCAACATGAGGAGAGCCACATTCCTTACAGCAGCCTACAGCAGGTCTAAATTTCTCCTTCTCATGCTTGGAAACTTTTCTCATCAGGAAAGTGTGTGGACTGTCAGTCTACAAAGCTCCACCTTGCCTTAAACCTCCCTTAGAAGAAAGGATGAAAAGACACAAATTCTGAGCATCATGGCAGCTAGCCTGTTTGAGAGGCACCGGTCCCCTTTCCACTCTCTACACCTCACACGGCAGGCAATGCAAACTTCAGTAACATTTCTTGCAGCACCCATAAGGGAAACCCTCCATTCCTGGGGGACTTTGTGCTTCAAGCAGCTTTCCACCTTGGGGCTCCCACTCACCTAACACATCCTCACCACTTTGAAGTGTGAACACACCATTCTGACCCCCTCCTGTTCCCAGGAGAGGTAATTTATCTGAGGAAGGAGGTGAGTGTAGTTCACCATTTTGTTGATGTTCTGTCTATTATTTAGAAGAGAATTTGACAGAACAGGGCTTAAAGGTGTAAGCAATCACCCTTAGCTAAGGCCAAGTCTGCAGCATCCCTCTGCATTTACAAAAAGAAATGGTGCACACAGCACTGGACACACTACAGGACATGGTTTTGGAATTTTATCTGCATCTGATTTCTGACTTAAGGGGCTATGATTTGGGAACTTTTTCAAGTATGGGCCCCAGTTAGCATGGTAGTGAAGTGTGCCCTGAATGCACCGGCATATTCTTCCATCCCTAACAAAACACAGTGATGTATGCAGCAGCAGTGATAAATAAGATTTCTGGAAAAACTCAGTGGTAGTGAAACCTGCTTGAGGAAACCCACAAATTAATCATTTTAAGATTGTCTTGAGGATGGATTAAGCTCAAGCCATTTCCTATTCCCTCTGGCAGCTTGGATATAAGCAGCAGCGTTGGAAGGCACATTTTGTGTATCTGAGGACCGCATCTAAAAAGCCATTTAGTACCACACATAAGAGCCAGCTAAGAGCATAAGCACACAAATATCAACTCATGAGGTCTCACTGATTCATGGTATAAGCCTACTCGGACAACAGCAGCTCTCCAGGGAGGGGACTTCGGCCAATATGCTTAAATCATGGGAGGGATCTTTACAGATGCCAAAAGGATTAGGACGCTCCATTTTCATTATGAATCAGACATCATGCAAGGACCCACAATGTCAGAAAAATTGTTCTCCATATATTCGCTTTAATATGAAATCATCTGTTGGGCTGCATCCTCCAGTAGGTTTCGGTTTCTTCCTTTCAAAAGACTCAACTGCCTCCAAGAACAGGAATAAACTCTTAGTAATGGGGTCAGAGCTAATCAGGATATTCAGATCATACAGCATTATGGGTTCTTACTTCCTGATTTGTGTTGATTTTTAATTAACATTGACATTTATATATAAAATAGTTGGTTTTCAAAAGGCCAACTGGAAACCCTCTTGTGGATTACCTCATCTAAGCAAAGATTTTTTTTTGGTGCATATTTGTAATTGTTTGAAGGTTTTCCAAGCATGTCTTAAAGTCACACTGCAGTTTTCAGGCACATTTATAAGAAAGTTATAAGGTTAAGAAACTTCAAAGGAAAAGGTGAATTTTGCACAGTAACAGTGTTTAGACTTTGTGATGGACACTAGACATGGAAAGACTATTTAGGCCCATATCCCATGAATGCTGACACGCAAATTTAAGGCTATAGCTGCAAACCATGGATTTAGAGATAGACATGCACAATATATATGCTTTTGTGGGATTGCTCCCGCCTGCTTAAAAATCAGTTGCACTTTATGGTTTTGATTTTGGCTTTTCTATAGAGAAGGCAGGATTTCTAATGGTCTTAAAGCATCAATCCTTCCCTGAGAGTTTAGACAAAAAGAAAAACATTAAACAGAAATTAGGAGACCAAGCCTGCTCCCAAAGAAACCAAGGTCAGAAATGGTCTCATTTCAATGGAACAGAGTCTCGTAAAATTTCTGCCTTCCTCTTAAATATTAGTCTTCCTTTCCTTTTCTCCTCATGTGTCTACCATAGCTCTCATCTCTCCAGCAGCTATGATCTGCTGCCAAGATTTGTTCTACTCTCCATGTAATTTATGACCCTGTCATGCAGCTTATTCATACACACTTTCCCAGTGGCAAGGCTGAGGATACTGATGTATTTCAGCGCTGTTCACAGAGGTGCAGGGAGCGAGCTCCAGAGAGACAAAGCACATGCCGAGCTTTATCCAGGTGACAGCCAAGGTAAATCTATCGCAGCAGGGAAAGCCTGACACTTCACTTCATCTTTGCAGGGTCAGGAGCTGCATCTTTTGGCTACAAAAAGCACTTTGCAAGTCTCTAAATTGTGAGCCCAGAGCACTGTGTTGCCTCTAATCCAATGCTGCTTCCCCCGGCTGACCTGCCTTCTCCTTGGAAATGTTTCTACCAGACACTATGTGTGCATAGGAGCCAGGGGCCTAAATGACACGTCTATACAGACTCAGGTACTAAGAAACCTAAACTGTACTGTCTTTCAATGACAGTTAGGCTCACAAGTCTCTTGGACCTGGACTTCAAACAATCTTAGGTCTCAAATGCATGAGGAGTAGATGTCTGTGTTGACTGGGCATCTCAGATGTGCTTAAACACCAGTATGCTAAAGCCTAAAGCCCTACCACAGAGTCATCTTACAACACTGTTGCTAAAATACTACCTATTTTCCTGCAAGCCTTAGAATTTTGGTGTCTTAAATATTTCTGTGCCATGCACAGATGTTTCATCTTCTGTCACAAATTCCCAAGTTAAGTTTCTCTCCTCGCCTTTTTGCTTTCTCCTTCAAGATTGTCCATATAAGAAATGTCTCAGGCTGTATTATTGGCCTGAGGAAAGCAAAGTAATTTTTAGAAGCTATGTTTCAGCAAAATATTCTCTAAAGACAGGAGACTTATATAGGCCCTATAGAGCCGCTCATTTCCATGTCCCTGCAGACCACTGAAACGGGATCTGAAAACAGGGAGAAGGAAGTGTCAGTCAGGAGATAAATACCACCTGTAGCACTTATTTTCAATATTATGCAGGACATTTCTGTATAGTAAATACAAATTAATTGAAGAGAAATACTGTCAAAAACTTTTCCTTCATTTAATGTACATATAACCTGCATTTTATACCACAGCCCTCTATGGAAAATGTGACTGATGTTCCTGGAAAGTTAGCTATGACATCTTTCCACACTGAGTATAAATCTGGAGAGTATAATCAAATGCAGAAGCAATGTATAGCTCTACATTCTGAAGTTTCTACCTGCCCCTATAAATCTTTCAGCTGTGGAATGGACAGCAAGTGGGTTTATACTAATCTAGCCAGACTAGTATCCCGATTTGATGATATGTATTTAGGTAATGTTTGTTTTAATTTCTGCATGACCCAACTAAGCAAAAATGTGCCTCCAATAAATATGGCTGGCTTGGGACATACTCGGTGAGTACAAACACCAGATGCATCATGAAGAGCTTTGGGATATTTGTTTTTAGCATACAACCACAAGATATGATGCATCTTTGCAAAAGATCCTACTTCACTTAAGAATTATGCTCAGCTTTTTTGGTGTCGCCAGAAGCTATCCTGGACAGCACATTGAGAAGCTTTCCTCTACAGATTCTGTCAAAGTATTTAGTTTTTGCTTTCTTTTGAAACCCTGGTGGTTTTTCTTCTCTTTCTCCGTATCTATGAATTGGAAATGCTAATAGTTACCCCGTTTGGAAAGTCCCTAGATCAACCTGCTACCAGGCCCGAATCCTGCTTCTTTTAAGAAAAATGTGAATTTTATTGTTCAGCTCAACAGGCTGGATTGCAATCGCCTTACTGTAATCAGGGGAGGGATTTAGTTTTCCATCCATTACATGCCTAAGGTGCCTGCCTGTCATCTGCTCCTCTGCCTTTACAGGAGAAGTGTAGACAAGAAAGTGTAGGTTAAATTACAAGACCACCCCTTCCCCACACACCAGTCAAAGGCGTTTGCTGATCTTTAGTGAAGAACTCTGCAAGAGAAGTGTCTGAATCACCAGCTTTCCTGCAAAACGCTTTGAGACTTTAAATTGGTATGTAAGCTTTTGGAAGTAGTGAAATGGATTCCTGGAACATGGGCACAGCTCCTTGTTCTGGACAAATTGACTTGTTTCCATTTGCAGTGTCCCAGCTGAAACCTTCTTGCAGTGTATCTAGCTAAGCCAGACGTACCTACGTCAATGGTTAAATATCAGCGATAAAATTTCTCATTTGCACACAGAAAACCCTTTGGTGTGACAGTATCAGTAGTAGATGGCAGAAAGAATTATGTAAAAAAGGCCCATGAAAACCATGTATGTTTATTGTTACTACAATAATTTATCTTCTCAAGAATGAGGAACGCTGCAAACTCCATAAATACTGTCAGAAAGGTGAAAGTAGTAAGCAATGATGGTTGGAAAGCATCGGCTCCAAATCTGTATGATTTCGCTCAGTACAGACTGAAAATAGGAACCCCAAGCCAGTCCAAGATGCAAAGCAATCCCAAAACCAGAAAAAGGACTATAATCAAAAAACATATGCAGACTATTAGCAGCTTTGAGCGCCAGCAAAAAAAAAAAAAAAGGTCTATCCCACTATAATCAACATTTGAAAGTAAGGAATTAATTCAAAGGATTCATGACAGAGCAGAAATTCTCTGAGTCAATATAGACAGTCTTTTGCCATGAGGTCCAGCTTTCAACCCAAAATTAATCAAAGCACATCTAGATTTTAACATAAAGCCACAGCAGGAACAGTTAAGCCATGAGATGTAGTAGTGAGGTAGCTCCATTTCTCAGCCTGACTCTAGACTTAGAGTTTTCCAAGGGAAGTGACTTGGGAGGAAAAAAAACTTACCAATACCTATGCCAGTATAGGACATAACTCTGCACTAGCAAAGCTCCCCAGGTGAGTATCATACCTGTAAGAGGCCCTAACTTCAGACTAATTCTGAGTTGACTGATTGACACAGAATGGAACTCTAGCCTGCTTTACTAAAACTTTTTGCTAGAAGCTGATCTTCAACAGAGGGTTTGAGTAAGTCAGAAACAGCCCTTATGCCTTATTCTGGGCCTCTCTCTGGGCTGGATTCCCACCCCCCGAAGAGAAATAGTTGTGAAAGTCCCACAGGAGAAGTGACAATATTGCTGGGCCACAGAAACAGCCAAGTTCAAATAAATACACAAGAAACCAAGGAGCATCTTGCTGGCCAGGAGACCTGGACTACCCGAAGGGAGACTGTGGAAGGGTAGGGAAAAGAAAATGAGAAAGAAGACAGGGAGAAGACCCAAGTTCTTCCTCAGAAGCTGTAAAGTATAAAAGGTGGCCAATGAACTTTTGGGCAAGGCTGAAAAACAAGTGAAAGTGAGGGTTTCTCTCATCTCTGAGAGTGTAGCCAAAAGATTGGGTTACTAACTGTAAAAAAAGGGAGAAAATAAAATAATATTTTTTAAAAAGCAAACCCTTTAAAATTGGCAGAAAACAACTATCCACACTCCTTGGCTCCATGTAAGGCTGGGTGGAAAGGGTAAGAAGGAAACAGGGGACAAAGTGCAGCTTGGAGCCAAAATATTTTTCTTCTGGATGCTCCTGGCTCAGTTCAGCCCTCTCAATTTCATCCCGTTACGCACTCCTTCATAATCACCATAATAAATAGCTGTTTGCTTGCTCAGTGCAGTCAACTTCCTCGCGGCAAGCCAAGCTCAACCCAGCACTAGCATTTATTGCTGGACTTTGAGCAGGCCTGCCTAAAACCAAACAAGATTTGGTGTGATTTGCCATATTCACTGGGAGACAATAAAAGCAACTGTGCTCAAACACCAGGGTTAGTGGCCAAGTTCACCTCATGCTGCTGGTGGTGATATCACCGTTATTTAATTTTGCTTTAGTATTTTTAGGACTGCTGTGGAAGAAGGGAGGGTTTCAATTCTCTTTCTGAGTTTTGAGGGAGATGCAAGTTGTGCTAATGGCATGGACATAACTAACTGGTGTCCTTCCATTGAAAGAAAAAACCCTCTATTACTCAGAAGTCAGGTTATTGTTAGAAACCCATAATGACTAAACAAAAACAGCCACTAGAATTAGGAGCCTTTCCCTATCACCACCACTGGGTGGGATTTTGGCCAAAGCATAAAAAATAAAATGAAAAAAAAGGGTCATAAGAAACCGTGCTTTTCCAGATGTTCCAACTTTTTTCCTTCCTTTTTTTCATGCTTCATGTGTATAGGTTTGCACGTGATTGCAGACACTGCTAGTCCTTCCCTGTTCATTGTTCAGGGGGTTCCTGGCTCCTGATGCTCAGCAATGCAAACCCCCATGCTGCCCAGGCTCCTCACAGCAGTCCTCTAGCACATTTTGTCCCAGCAGCTCCATTTCATGGCCTTTTGGAGCAACCTCATCTTTGCTTTGGAGAGAAGCTGCAGGATTCCATCTCCTCCCTTGTACTGTGCCATGCGCTGGAGGAAGAGAAGACTTGCTCGTTCCCTGCAGTGGTCCCTGGTGGCTGTGGTAAAAAAGTGGTGCAAGCAGCCAGTTAGAGGGGGATTTCCTTTGGAGCAGGGCAGACATCAACTGCAGAGATGGAACATCCCTCATCAAGGCAAAATAGTTCCAATATTGCCTAAAATAAGATCTTTCAAGAGATGGCAACACTGATCTTGGTGTCCCAAGCCAGGTCCCTCAGACCTGTTCAGTGGTGCTCATGATGCATCTTGAAACACTGATTCAGACTTCCAGGGCTGCCCTGACAAGTTCTCAGATGCATTCCAGAATTACCCCAGCAGGGCATCAGTCTGGGATTTCCAGAAGATTTAGGGTGACAAGAGCAGGACTTGAGCATCTGTGAAAATCTCTGCACAACATCTCAAAATGTGATGAAGAACATGTTTTGAGCTCTTTCAAGCTGGCATCACCCTTTCAAAAGCTTCTCCCATGAGGGTCTGTCCCAGGCTACCAGCCTGCAAATTCACACTGTCATAGGTCTCATGAATGTTCTCATTTTTCTTGAAGTTCTGGCATCAGAAAGCATGTCAGAATCCATTTCTATTCTTAAATATCTTTCTATGTGATGTAAACACCTCCTTAAAGCAAGCAAGCAAACAAACAAACAACCTGAAGCTCCCAAAAGAACGCCTCTACCTGGAAAATCTCTCCCCCACACCCTCCAAAGCTGTTCCTCTGATTTTGCAGGGTGTGACTCATGAGTGTCAAACGCCTGGGACTGACAGTACTGCAGACCCCACTGCAAAACAAGAGCTGTGGCTGTAAACTGCTTATCACTGGCAAACTGCAACAGTTCAGGTAGACCAAACTAAAGCCAGATAAAGGAAATACATTCTTCTGCACTTGATGACATTGAACATTTCGTGAAGAAAGACTGGGGAGGATGGAGAAGAGAAGGGAGTTTCCATTGAGACCGCCAAAGGTCTAATTAATTCCCTGTTATGGGCTGTTTATACACAATGAAATTCATTCCTACACTGAGAACTGGCATAACGTTACGTCCCACTGAAGCTGCAGTTAACCGTCAGAGGGAATGAATTTCATTTAAAGAGCAATGTTCCAGATTCCTGGATGAGACGCTCTGGAGTGAATGAAGCACTGTGCAGTAGAGCCTCAGCAGCTTTGAAATGAATTTTGCTGTGACCTAACAAAAACCACAGACTTGAAATTATGATGATTCAGAAATTTTCAGCTCGCAACAGGAGTTCTTGCAAAATATTTGGGAACTGCAGGAAGCGTTTAATGGTCTCCCTATGTCAAGAAGAGGAATCCTGACCTCTTGTCTTTATGGTTCTTGTTTCTGTGAATGATAATTTTAGAAGATGATTAAGCCTTTCTCCTAAGGCTGCTAAAAGAATAACAAGGGACCTGGCTTGGTCTTTTCTGTACTCTCTTTGCTATTTGAATTTGCAGGAGAATGGTTATAGGAACAGCCTGTGCTCCCAGTCATATGTGTGTGCAGTAAAGGAAATCAAGTCGACCTAGTGGAGAGGTTTATGGGCAGAGCAATACACTGGCATATAAGAGAACCTTATAAGGGCATGTGCCTTTTCTACCCAAGAGCTGAAAAGTTAGGCTTTCAGTAGAAAAAAAATGTGAAAAGACTGAGAACATGAATCAGAATACTCATGGCTAAAGCAGAGGTTTAGGACATTCTTAATCCTTATTCGGATGCAAAACCCACGGAAGGGTGGTTATAAATTCAAACTGATCTCATCCTACTTAAGACTTCAGGTGAATCTTCCTTTAATTTCCTGTTAGCCAGAGGAATGAACCGACAGCAGGACAGACAAAGGAGTTACATCCATTTCCCGAAATAAGCACAAGGCCAATCCGAAAGTCTAACAGCTTGCAATGTAATAATTGCTGTATGTTTGTGTCATAATTACTGTCAGAGATTCCTTTAGAAGTAAACCCAGGCTGTTCCAACTTGTGTTGAAATATAATCTGTAAGATGATTTCTGGCTGCTAATAAGTGATGGCTATGCAAGAAGCTAATTTGAGCATTGTTGAAAATTATCATTTTGGTTTGTGTGCTTCCAGTAATGTTTTCTTAAACAGGAATCTTACATTTGTCCCTGCATTTGTATAACTAACACAGTGGAAAGCATTAGACACAGTCACACACTTGCTAACACTCATCGAATTTTCAGGCTGAATCCCATTTTAAGTTTTGTGTAAATACTTGAACCGTCCTTGAAGACCTAAGCGCCAGGCAAAATAACATGAATGGGACTTAAAGCAGACATAAATGAGGTCAATGTCAACAGTTTAGCCCGTGTGGGGAGGATATTCAGTATATGAAACTTTTAAATGTCAGTTAAAAATAGTTGCTAAAAGCAGCATGCTGGAAACAGGGGTCACTAGAAGTAGAATCCTGGAAATGCATCTAAAAGTCTTATTTCTGTAGAGGGGGGACTCTCCTCCTCGAACACCTGCAGAGAGCTGGTGGCCCTGTGTTTGTAGGTCTACAGAGGTCATAAACTCCCCGGCGCACTCTTCAGCTGTATCTGCACAGCATCTAGCACCCATGGGCTCCTGCTCCATGAGTGAGGACTGCTGCCTGCTTCCTTGTGTTTGCTTATCCAGCCATAGCCTGTTCCTCATGGATTACCTGTACTTAGCTCTTACATTTCAAGCAGGTTTTATTTACCATAATCCTCCTATACTGAAGACTCCTCATTGATCTTTCCTTTTCCATGTTGACTGAGCTGAACTAGCAGCTCGTGGCAGCAGCGAGAGTGTTCACCCGCACACTGGCAGGGTGTGCAGGAGGAAGTGCTGTGCAGAAGCAGCGCTATGCTGCGTACCAGGCAAAATAAACTCAAAATCTGACCAAGACCTATCACAGTAACTGGGGAAAAAATGGCCTGAAATTGCATGTGTGTTTCCTAAAAGGAAAATTCTTCTTTTCCATGGATTTCCACTCAGTACTGGTCTATTGGAGCAGGCTATGTAAAGTACAGCCCAGTTCTAAACGGTCAGACAGCAGCATTTTCTGACAACGTGCTTTTCACCTTGCTTTTACCAGAGAATTCCAGATATGGTGTAAGCTGGAGTTTGAGGATGACACTTCATAGCTCAGATCTCAGAAAAGAAGGAACACTTTCTGAAACAAGGTTCTCATTTTAAGAAACTGGATATTTGCTAGTTTATGATGATGTGCCCCACTTCAAAAGCTAATGGCCTCCCTCACTATGGCCACCTTAGCTCTACGATTATTTTGACGGATAATGTGTGCCCAGTAACTCAAAAAAAAAAAAAAAAAAGAAAAAAAAAAAGACAGCGTAGTAGATCTAAATATAAAAATTAGGAAAGATGGGAATTAGCTCACCACAGCTCACCTCAACTGCCAGGTCAGGTTTCAATTTCCAGTAAGTTTTCAGCAGGGTAGCTTGCGTTAATGTAGCTGTGGGCATTCCTCATCCAGAGGAAAAGCAATTTTTTTGAAAACAAATACCTGACGTCACAACTACATGCTTTCCTGAAACAAAGCATGTGCTGGATCTGTACGCTGCCTACTGAAAAAGTCTGCATCCCAAGTGAGATATTACTGCTTGTGTTTCAGAAAAGATAGTACAATTGGTTTGCAGTAAGCGGAACCAGAGCTCAGTGCTCAACTTGCTGAAGAACTCTTAATGGAGACCTGGGGATGTTCAGCTTAAGATGTCTGGAAACACTGTAGACTACTTCACATTCACATTTGTCTGAAGAGTTGCTTTAATAGATCAGGAACCACAGCAGACTTTTAGAGTAATAAACCCTTTACCAAGACAGAGTAAGCATGAGAGGCACAAAAAAGTTAGCAACATGATGTTCTTACACCATCTGAGTTTGAGTGTTGGTCTGGGCACCCTACCAGAATAGGGCATACTGCTTTGCTCACTAGCAGCTTCCTGCTCGAGGGCAACAATTTCAGTGTGAGTGCTTTGCTTTGTAGTATGCCTTCAAACTATAGAGAAGAGACCCCTCCTCAAAGCAGCAGAGATGGCTGTAGGAAGAAGACGGGGGAAGAGGATGACAAAACCTGTGTACAGCACAGTTATGGCTGAACATCTGACAAAAGGAGTTCAAAGCCTAACTTTTGGGTTTTTTTTAATAATTTTTTTTTCTCTTCTCAGAATTGATTTTGGACAGGAAGAAATAGTCAGAGAAAGAAGGTGCTAAATTTATTTTGAGCAGCGTGCAACTACACCATTTTTTCAAAGTGGGATGTGAAAGATTTTGAGTCACCAGCAGTAGATAAAATGTGTTTCCCACTTCCAACCTGCACACCTATGTTGTCTCACCTTCTCCCCAAAAGAACGTACTAAGTTGCAGAAGGGTGTTTCTCGTGAATGATGCGGTAGCAGCTTACAAGCAGAGCTGCTCAAAAGGAAAAGTTACCTTTGCCTCTCCTCCCCCACAAAAAAGCCATTTTGTTAAGCCAAACCTTCAACAAAATGGCACGACCGCCTTGCAGACCGCTCTCCTTACGGCGCCGGGCCTCCCCCCCGGCCGGGCTCCCCGACAGGCTGCCCACCGCCCGCAAGCCCCCGCCCCGGCTGCGCTCGGCGGGGCGGTGGCGGCCTCCGCCCGGCCCCCGGCGGCGCCGAGGCCAATGGGCGCCGGGGCGGCGGCGGCCGCCCCCTACCCGCACCGCCCGCCCCTATATAGCGCCCGGGCGGTGCCGCTGTCCCGTCCGTCGGGCTGCCTGTGAGCGGTGCCGCTGCCTGTGCTGTGTCGTGCCGTACCGTACCAGGATGCCGGGCCGCACCGTGTGGCGGCTGGCGCTGCTCGCCCTCTGCGTGGGGGCTGCAGCGGCGGGAGGCAGCGGCGGCCAGCGCCGTGGAGCCGGCGGCAAGAGCCGGCGGCAGGCGCAGACCACCTCGGTACCTCAGGGCACCCCCGCGCAGGGCAAGCGTGAGTAACGCGCCGGAATGGGGTCCTGCGGGCAGGATGGGGCATGGCCAGGGTGGGGGAAGCCCCGCAGCGTTGCACCGGGCTCCAGGTGTGCGGCGGGACCCGGAGCCCCGGCCCCGCGGCGTGGCCCCCATGTGTCTCTCTCTGCCTGCGGGCTCGGCGGGCCCCGCATAAGTGCGGAGCGGGAGCCGGTGCCCGGTGCAGGCACGACTCTCCGCTGCCGTGCTCCTTCCCGCCCCGCCGCTGCCTTCGGTAACTCCGAACTTTATCTTGCCCCTCTGCTTCCTCCTCTCATCTCCTCTTACCCCCTCCTCAGAGACCTGTTATGACAATGGACGGTACTACCAGATAAACCAGCAGTGGGAGCGCATTTACCTGGGGAACACGCTGGTCTGTACCTGCTACGGTGGAAGCCGAGGATTTAACTGCGAAAGCAAGCCTGAGCGTAAGTCTGTGGGCTTTTGTCAGCATCGACACCCCACCATGGCTTTTAGTGCTCAGTATGCTAAGCCTTGTGCTGAGGTGTAGCTAGCAGGCTGGGCTTTCAGATGAAGTTTGGTGCTTTAGGGTCAGTAACGGATCTACACTCAATTACACTGAAGATCTGGCTTGGGATTTTAAGAAATGCTTTTCATTAGTGATGGGCCTGCCACCAGAACCCTGAGCCAAACATCACTCATCTCCCTGGAGGACTGGATCCAAACTTTAATTTTGGAGCCAACCTCTCCTTTGTAATGAACTGAACTGACTCCTGGACTTGCACGGGGAAGTTCAAATCTGGAGTCACTTTGCAGCACTGGCTTTGTGCTGCTTGATTGCTTCACCCCAGCTTTTCATAGCTGTGTGGTGTCGTCAGCTTGTTTAAAAATATTTCAACTTATAACTTTCTGCAGCCCCCAAGCCTGCTGTGAGTGTGCTATAATTGAGTGTAAAATGAGATTGTTTAGTCTTCTGCAGAAAAAGTTTAGGTAACAGAAAGAACTTTAAATGCAAAGCCCACTGGAGGATGATGCGTCTCTCTGGGATCTGATTTTAGTTTAGATTATCAGATGTGATCTATCTGTATTTCTTGGTCTGAAGCCACTGGTTTGCTATCACTTCTTTATGTGGCTCTGGAGGTGTAAGAGAAAAACTGGTTCCTGGCCGATAGTGTTCTGCAAGGCAGATGGGAGCGTCCCAGCAAGCTGTTTGGCAAGGCTTGTGTGCTGCCTGCCTCACAGCTAGAGTATTTTAAGGAGTACTCAGTCCCCTCCATAAGGAGGGGTTTAATCTACTTTTCCTTCCCCTGCAGGGATTCCCAAGTTTTACAGTTTTAAGCCCAACAGCAAGTTTGCCTCATGGCACAGTTAACTTTGTCTAGCCGTGAAGAAGGCTGTTCCATTGCAGTTCTCCAGTCTGGTGGCAGCACTGACATAACCATTTTCTAATCACTTACTCATGCACACGTGTGAACAATTCACAAGTGGTGCTGTTGACTTTGGTGGGACTGCTGCAGAATTTAGGATTCATATGCTTCATTTTTGCCAAGTCAGAAGGAAGACGATTAGCATGACAAAGCACACAGCTTCTAGGGGATGTTTGCTCCCTCCTGTTTGTTGTACTGTTGCATTTCTGACAGCTGGGATTGATCCTTTCAGGGCTGTGCCTGCCTGTGTGGCTTGCTCAACTTCTGTCCCACTGGGGGAGGGAAGATGAGGTTATTCAGCATCTTGAGGGGTGATTTTGCCCAACTTCCTCTCTACATTTCTTTTCCAAGAAGGAGGAGAATTATACCTATTTTTCCTCAGAAAGAGCTTGCATGTGAGGAGGTGAGGAATACCTGTTTGCTTCTGTTGACTACATTTTACTGTGTGGTTATATAAATTTGATTTTTTTCCCCTCACAGCTGAAGAGACTTGCTTTGACAAATACACTGGATCCACTTACCGAGTAGGGGAGACTTATGAACGCCCCAAGGACTCCATGATCTGGGACTGTACTTGCATTGGAGCTGGACGTGGGAGAATCAGCTGCACCATTGCCAGTATGTAACTAAAAGCCTATTACTATGGCTGTTGTTCCTTAGTGTCATATTTTCCAGAGCAAGTTACATGCTATTCCCAATGCCCATTAACTAGAGTTGGGGGAGTTTAATCCAAAGTCTGTTAAAATTTTGGAATTGAAAGTCCTTGCCTTGTGGACATACATTTGCACAAACAAATTCCTCTTAGTTAAGAGGTAAAGTGCCATCTTTTTTAAAAAAAAGCCAAAAATTACTGTTAATGTCTGGCCATACAGGTTAGTACATTTACTATATCCAAGAGAGTTACATATTCACAGATGCATTTAGGAAAGTATTTTTGACCGGAAAAAAGTGAGGGTCTGTCTGCAGCTACTGAGTCAGAATAATGACAATCAGTATTCATGGGACTACTCTGAATAAGTAATACCACCTGAGAGCCAGCCCCCCTCCTTCAAAAATGTCTTGCCAACGCTTGTCCCTGAGGGAGCTGGGATTTGTTACCCAGATATCAGCTCAATGTGTTTCTGCAACTCCCATTTTCACCAGCCTGACCATGCTTTCCTCTTGTTCCTCCTTCTCTTTCCCCTCATCCTTTCTCCCCAGCTCTCCCTTTCATGTCTCTGTCTGGATATCCATTCCTTATTGAGTCACTGAATTATTCACAATTTCCCTTTGGTTCATAATTAGGCTTTCTGTGAGCACAGATGAAGATCACTGTGTGTTAGGGCTTTCAGATTTCAAAGTCCTTGAGGCACCTTTTGAGAAAAGTCTTGTCCTTAAAAGTATCCAGTTTCTTGTCTAAGACACAGATGCTGATCCTGGTAGCATTGCCAAAGGGGACTCGGAAGCCAGCCATCATTATAGCATGGAAATAAAAAAATACGTTGGATCTAACAAGTAGAGCTGAAGCCTGTCTGAATTTAATGTCACTTTACTGGGCAGGGATGATAAGTCTTGTAAGAAGAGAGTCAGTAAGGAAATTGCAAACATAAGAGCAGTCTCATTTTGTCATCATCAGCTTGGTTTAGAGCTCACTGGAGAGTTTCATTGACTGCAACTGGCTTTGAATCAATCTTCATAACTCTTGGATTCCTTGCTTTTATAAGTAAGCCAATGAAACATTTTAGTGGCCCCTAATAAATGACCAGATGTGGTGTTCCTCTTTTCTTCAGAAGAAGACTGTGTTTGCAAACTGCCCTTCGCTATGTTCCCCTTCCTGAGGCTGACCTTGCAGCAGGTCCAGCCAGCTTCAGGGCCATGGTGCCCTGTCAGGCTGGGAGTCTGCTTTTCCAGGGCTGGTGTTCTAAATCCAGGAGGACTAGTGTCCCACAGGGGTGTCACACCAAGCATGTCCTTATTCTCCCCATGTTAGTCTGGCTACCATCTCCCCCACACTGTATAGGGAGAGAGACCCAAGCAGTACCACCTCAGAACAAGATGGAGGCCAACCCTTCCTCCCCAGCCTTCAGGCCAAGTGGGATCTGAGGGAGAAACATCACCTCCTCAGGCCCCAGCGTTCTGTTTTCACCAGCCACATCTTGGTTGTGATTTGAAACCTGGAGAGGATTAGCTGAGGAGACAGGACAGGGCCTGGGAGGCTCAGAAAATGGCAGACACCAGCGGAAAATGGCAGGCTCCATTTTGGCGGCTGGGGGAGGTGGCCATGGCCTCCCTGCTGCTTCTCCTCACCATCCACTACCTCTGACCAAACATCCCCTTTGCCCTGGCTCATGGCTCTTACCTTGTCCTCATGATGCTGTTCCTAGAGTGTTTGCTGGCCTCAGCTCCTTTCTCTCCCACTGCAGACCGCTGCCATGAGGGGGGGCAGTCCTACAAGATTGGTGACACCTGGCGCCGGCCTCACGAGACTGGTGGCTACATGCTGGAGTGTGTGTGCCTGGGCAACGGGAAGGGCGAGTGGACCTGCAAGCCTGTGGGTATGTCATGGCTCCCTTCTCCCCCAGCTCAGTCAGGGGTATGACCTCTTCCTCCTCGTCTTCCCCGAGGTGTCCCCACATGGGATAACCCTGGGTGGACTCTTCTCCCCTTCCCTCTCGCAGCTGAACGATGCTATGACAACGCAGCCGGGACATCCTATGTGGTGGGTGAGACCTGGGAGAAGCCCTACCAAGGCTGGATGATGGTGGATTGCACTTGTCTGGGAGAGGGCAGTGGCCGCATCACCTGCACCTCTAGAAGTAAGTAAACTGGCCTGGGATCTGTCAGCTGCTCCCTTTTATCTTATTTCTCAAATCAAAAAAAAAAGATACACTTTTTTTCTGTCCTGTTGCAGGCAGTGGTGGTTTTAGAGGAATGGCTGCTGCCTAGGGAGCGGGAGACAACCCCTCTGAGGGGAGGGGGGAGCGTGTGCACATCCTGGTTGCCATTTGTGGTCTGGGGACCTGCTGGAGAGCTTGTGTTCTGTGCTGGTGACAGAATAGCTGGGTTATTTAGGATTTTAACCTGCTTTAGAGGGAAAGGTTTAAGAAATTCACAAGCCAGTTGAATCACAGTCGTGCAACCCCCAGGAAGTTGTTTGGTGTGCAAAATGGTAGAGTTTGGCCTAATAAATCTGTTTCTGATCTTTAAAGTAGATGCTTGAGGAAGAATTAGGTGCTTTTAAAGATGAATAATTACCTACTCCAACAGCAGGATCTGCCAGGTTAAAATGTCCTCTTGTTTTTTCTTTTTATTCTGTATGTTAGCTAAAACAGGGTTTGTTGCATTTGCTCTCCCATCTCACTTACTAGTTTTTTTTCCCCTCCCTTTTTGTCTTCAGTGTAAACACACTTCTTCAGCACAGGTGACTACTTGTAGTTTTCACATCTTGAAGGACATAACCATAAATAGTACACTTTATTTGTATTTGCAAAGCAAATGGGGATTTTAGAATCCCTAAGTCTTGCTTGTTTATCCACCTTTTGTTCCATTTTTATTAGAAGCAAGCTCTGTTATGGAGCTATTGGGGTGTATGTCAGTTACCTCAAGGAAATTTAACTTTGTACCTTACACCTTTGTTATGCAAGGTTTGAGAAACTGTCCTGTAGCCTTTAAATTGCCTCATATTCAGTTGCCTCAGGGCACACAGATAATGGCTTTTGGCTGTTAAAAACAGCAGACCTGTGAAGAACTAAAACTCTAAAGGAGAGTTGTGATTAAAACTGAAGATCGGGAGAGACATGGTCAAGAAATAAGCTGTAAAAATCAAACCAGCCTTGACAATATTAAGCCTATTAAAAACACATGGGGAAAATCATTAACTGTCAAATAGGAATGAGTAAACGAGAATGTTATTTGTGAATTTTGGAGAAGTTATTACTAATAAAAATGATTTGGCAGTATCTTTCCTCACATAATTCAGCTTTGCATTGTTGTATCATAAGAGAAATTGCAGTAAAATGACCTGTTCATTTTTCATTTTCTTTCAAATGTCATCAGAGAAATTAAAATTTATATATGTACCACAATAGCTATAGCCCACAAAGTGGTATTGTGCTTCAGTGTGTGCTGTTGTTACATATCTTTTATAGCCAGCGTCTCCCAGAATCACAACTGATTTCTTGGGGAACATTTTGGCTTTTTGCTCTCTAACTTGAGACTCGGAGCGTCCATAAGATAGGTTTTTTCCACCTTTGCCAAATGATGTTATGACTTCTTCACCAGTTTCCCACTCTTCTGGCAAATACTCAATTTTTGGTCACTCTACTGTGAATCAGCCGTGTGTTTTCCATGTTGTTGTCCCATGTGCTCGTTCAGTGGGAATCTGGCATGATGCATATGTCCTTCCCCAGTTCTTCATAAATCCATGGACATTGATCCATGACTATATTTGAGCCCCTGTAGCAAGTTGCCCTTGAATGAGAAGGTAGTGTTGTAATGGAAGAACAACTAAATCTGTGTGGATCTGGCATCCAGACAAAAGTATTTTTTATGCTGTCCTTTGAACCCGTTTACTCAACTTGTCAGGGGCTGTGGATTATTAAAGACAACAGGGAGATTTAGAAATTCTAATATTCCTGGCATGAGCAGCTTATATTAACTTTACTGGAGCTTTATGCACACTTCTTCTGGAAGAAATGGAATTTACATATTGCTCTCAAGCAGGTTTGAGTGTTTTTCCAGCTGAAGTAGAGACCCAAACTTGAACTGTGCCCTGTGTATAATATGAAATGGCCCAGCTACAAAGACTTCTGTTTTTTTTGAAATAAAAGGACATTAAAGCTTAAACTTTTTTTTAAAGGTGTATGCTAGATGAAACAAGCTTACAATAGCTTAGAGTAACTAGCAAGAATTTTTTTCAATCCAGAATGTGCTTTTTCACAAGGGCTTATAGTAGTGGGCCACAGAAAATAAGGTGGGCTCTCAATACAGGCTTTAAACTATCAGCTTGTGTGATAACATTGGTAGCTCAGTACTGTAAAACACATGGCTAAGCCATCTGATGCAAGAAGGGCTAACAGTCACATTCCTTACACAGACAGGTGCAATGACCATGACACCAAGACTTCCTACAGAATTGGAGATACCTGGAGCAAGAAGGATAACCGTGGAAACTTGCTTCAGTGCGTCTGTACCGGTAATGGCAGAGGTGAATGGAAGTGTGAAAGGCACACATCCCTGCACACGACCAGCACTGGTAAGTGGGGGCATCATAGTGTTCAGGGTAGGGGAAGGGACAAGGAATGTCACGTTTTGAATGGCTGGGAGCTGGCCTGGGGTTGACTTGTGCCATCCTCAGTTAGGTATTTAAGCATCTTGTCAGGGAAAGATCAGCAACAAAGAGGGTCAGAGTTCAGGAGATGCTGCTTGTTTGTGCATGTGTAGATAGGATTAATATATACCTTGTTTCTGTGCACAAGTGGGGCTTCCACATACAGATGTGATTGCCTTTGCAATCACGGTGCAGTAAATCACACCTAGGGCTGTGCTGCCATAGGAGCAAGCTGCTAACTTTGTCTTGTAAGTATGACACTTCAAGTTAATATTTGAACTTTATTTGCCTCAGGGTAACTTTCAAAGAAAGTCCTTAATTTAAACTCCACTCAAACCATCTGGTTTCTTTGACAAGATAAATACACCTACTAATGGTTGAGCTCTAAAACCCAGAAATGCCAAGGAATGTATGCAATGCTATTTAATACCTGTACATTAGATAGCTTGTAATTTTGATATGAGATTACCTCGTTTATATGTAGTTTTTTTTTTTCCCCTCAAGTCTGTTAAAGTCTTCATCTTCTAAATTCTTTTTTGCCACTTTTAGGATCCAGGTTCCCTAAGGGTGAGTCCACTGTAAAGCTTGTCTGTTTTCATGCAGAACCTACACTAAATATTTCTTCATAAATCACCTTTAACTGTTCAGTACCAGCAGGTTAACTTCAAACTCTCTGAAGGTCTAAACTTCAAAATGCACAAAGCTTCAAAGGTGCTCATGTTTTTGTGTCTGTTATTTCCCCTGTTTCAACAATCTGGAATCCTTGGAGATTTCTGGGGGAATCATTGGCAAAAATTTCCATTATGTTGATAACAAGCCTCTGTCAGTGTAATGCCAAATGATAATTGGCCAAAAGCTTTGATTCTAAGTTTAAAAATTCCAGAGTAATACATTTGTGGCTTATTTTTCAACAAAAAATCAGATGTATTCCTCTTTGCCTTATCTCCCTATTTCCTTGGTAATTTTTTTGTCTTGTCACTGATCTTGATTTTTCCCTAGACTAGATTTCCTACAACTAAATCTTTTTTCCAAAAAACTCATTTCTAAGAAATTCCTGTGAAAAGCAGTTGATGCTAAATTCTTTCTAAAGCCACTCTCCACTGGTGGAAAACAGAGGCTATCATTACCAGGAGTGGGAGTTACTCTTAATTTTGAAGTTTGCTAGGTGGGATAATTAAAATGTGTCAAGGAAGACCAGGAGTTGTGCCTTTGATCTGATGGAGTGCCTGAAGTTTCATTGTCTCTGCAGTTAGCTGAGGCATTCTGTTCTTTTGCTTCATGTGTAACATCTCTCTCCTACTCTGTTCTGCTGCAGGATCTGGCTCTCCAAGCTTCACAAATGTGCAGACTGCATTGTACCAGCCCCAGCCTCAGCAGCCCCAGCCTCAGCCATATGGCCAGTGCATAACTGATAATGGAGTGGTGTACTCTGTGGGCATGCAGTGGCTCAAGACACAGGGCAGCCAGCAAATGCTTTGTACCTGCCTGGGCAATGGAGTCAGCTGCCAGGAAATAGGTACGAGTTTGTGTTTAGTGCCTGTTCTGTCCAGTGAGATCTTTGGGATGGCCCAGTGGTTTAATTTCAAAGTAGAATCATTTTGTGTGAATCAGAAACATCTTCAGAAGACTTACTGGAGAAAGGTACAAGGGATGAAGTAGTTGTTTTGGTTATTTGAAGCCTGGTTCTGTGGGGCAGAAACATTTCCCAGTGAGTTATATATAACCTGCTGAGGAAAAACAGAGCCCTTGGGGAGCAGCATTAATAACTTTATTCAAATGGAACTGTAATAATATATGTTTGGAAAAGAATGTAAAAGAATGATACAGCTGTGGAGCCAAGTCATCTGTGGGTGTGTTTTGGCCCAGGTCCATGGCAGTCAGCATGGGTTTGCAGCAGCCAGTGACTTGGCCCAGAGGGGCTATTGCTGTTTTAGAGCCCTAACATTTGGGGATTGCTTAAAAGCCAGAGTCTAATGCTGTGATTTGCTTGTTTTAAAGCTGTTACCCAAACATATGGTGGCAACTCTGATGGAGAAGCTTGTGTTCTGCCTTTCACTTATGATGGGAGGACTTTCTATTCCTGTACCACTGAAGGCCGCACAGATGGGCACCTCTGGTGCAGCACCACTTCCAACTTTGAGCAGGACAGGAGATACTCCTTCTGTACTGAGCAGAATGGTGAGTTCCTCTCAGAGGGTCTTCACAGACACATGACCCTCATGCCCAGGTGGAGGAAGGAGCAGAGAACATAAGAGCAGGCTGGCTGAACAATTCTGGCAGCCTGGAGAGGACTCTATGCATGCACAGCAGCAAGGCAGTCCTGGGAATGGAGGCCTGCCTGGAGTCCAGGCACTCTTATGACCTTGGCATCTTTGGAGAGTGCTCAGGATGCTACAGGTGTAGCCTTTAAGGACTGTTCTCTCTCCTCTGAGCTGACTTTAGAATGGGACTATCATGTCAGGACAGAGCTTTGTCCCCAAGGATGCTTGAGCTTTACCTCTGCTTGGCTGAATTGCTAGAGCAATGCCCATATTAGGCTGTGAAGAGGAGAATATCCATGGAGCGCAGTTTGTGCAGTTCTCTTCTCCTTCCATCCTGGCCATCTAGCCAGGCTGCCATATATAGCAGTAATTTTATTGTGATTTGTGAACACTGATCAAGAGCTGGCGCCTGACTAACGTGCCAGGATTCCTTCCTGTCTGTGGATGGTCAGTGCTGTCTTCACAGCACAGATCTACCTGTGGGGCTGTACTTCCTGGAAAGCCCATCAGACCTCTCTGGAAGGGTATCCAGGCAGCTTCTCTGGGATCAGACCTTGGAGAGAACTCTTCCTATTCCCACGTGAAAATACTGCTTCTTACTCTGCATAGATTTTTTTTTACCTTTTTAATCCTCTGTTCTGTCAGCTGTTTTTTTCTGACAAAAGTCAAGCTTTTCTCTGTAGCATGTACAATATCATTTCTTTAAAAAAAACCCACCAAAACCCAATCGAAACAAAAAAACCACCCTGCACTGTCCCCATCCACACACATTCTGGTTTTAGTTAGACTTGTAATATGCTGTGGGGGATGTGAAATATTGGTACAGAAAAACTTGAGCAGATGACTCCTTGTTGTTCTTTGTTGTTTGTAAAGCAGAGTTGCTCAAGAGGTGAGCAGTTCAGGTAGATTACAGCCCTCTTTCCACTGCTGCTTGCAAAACATGAAGCTTCCAACCTGCAGAGAGGTTTTGACTTATCCTGTTGTACATAACTGAATTGTAACCCTTTCCTGAGGGCTGAGGCTTCCCTTGAAGCCAAAGGGCACAGTTGAGTAATAGCCTCAGTCAGATAATAACAGGTATGCTGAGAACTGTGAGTGTATTTGATTTCCCTGGCCTTTTGCACAAAGGGTCTGCAAAGCTGCTTCTCAAACACGGTAAGGTTTGGTTTTTCCCTGTTCCCTAGGAATTCCCAGGACTGTCTCTACAACTCCTTCCAAAGCAAAATTTGAACTGAATTGACCTTGTGCAAGGCTTAGGCTTCCAGATCTGAATTAACTAAACCCAAGAAAAGAGTCCATGGATAATATACAGGGTACATGGCGGGGGAAGTGCTAGTGGTTTGTTTTCCAAGCTCTTCCATGCATGCTAAGGGAGAGTGCAGGCACCACTTGCATCTGTTTTCTCTTCTCTTTTGTACAGTTTTGGTCCAGACACGTGGTGGCAATTCCAATGGTGCCCTGTGCCACTTCCCCTTCCTGTACAACAACCGCAACTATACTGACTGTACTTCTGAGGGACGGAGAGACAACATGAAGTGGTGTGGAACCACTGAGAACTATGATGCTGACCAGAAATTCGGCTTCTGCCCTATGGCTGGTAAGGCTGAGAACCATAAAGGAGCTATAGTGTTCCTCTAAGTGGTTCTTTGGAGCTGGGAAGTAAAGGGTTGTCTGTCATTCATCAGTTATTGATGACTTCCATTGACCTGCATCCCAGCCCAAAGCTCTATCAGGCATTCCTGAACTTTTGGTGGTGTCTGGTTTTTTGGTTTTGATTTTTGTGTTTGTGTTTTTTGTGGTTTTGGGTTTTTCCACCCCACTGATCTCCTCTAGGAGAGACTTAGGCAGTGCCAAGAGAAGACAGTTTTCTTTACTACTTTGCTAAAATCCAGTGGTTGCTATGCTTCCCAACTGGTGTAGATCCATTGGAGAGCATTGGACTATAGCACTTTGTAGCAGGTGAAGTATTTTATCTTGCATCTACCAAAGCTGCTTCCTCATGGCTCACCACTTCCTCTTGCCCAGGCTGTGGTTAGGACTAAGTCTGTCCTTGTAATACTGGTGTGTTCCCCTGAAAATGGCAGCAATGTCAAAATCAATGCTGTGGTCCATTCCTACAGTCTGTCTCTGTCTCTGTGGTGTCAGGAGGGGACATGTGGGAGGGAATGTGACAATGAATTCTTCAATGAAAGGCCTTTGGTAACTTAGGCAATGCAGCATCTGAGCCCTTAAACAGCTTGTGGAACATGCAGGTCTTCACATGGTTATGTTCACTTCTGTAACAAGAACTGATTCTTTCACACAGCACCCCTTGGATATTGTATAGCAGGTATTTCTAGTAGGTTTCAAATGAGAATTAAAATGGCCTAGCCCCTATAAGGGAGCTGCACTTTGAGAATGTCATCACCCAGCAAAAATGCTGTTTGAAATTGAGTGGGTCTTGTCTAAAGTTTCCTTGTTCAGATGCAGAAGCCACCGTACAGTATGAAGAGGCATTGCAAATGCTCTAAGACATCAAGATCTTGTTGATTCTAGCCACATAAAATATCTGCTTGCTTTCTCTTCAACCAGCCCATGAAGAAATCTGCACAACCAACGATGGTGTCATGTACCGTGTTGGGGACCAGTGGGATAAACAGCATGACATGGGCCATATGATGAGATGTACTTGTGTAGGAAATGGCCGTGGAGAGTGGACTTGCATTGCCTATTCACAGCTCAGAGGTACTGATTCTCGTGTTGTCATCACTTCAATGTAAGTGTTTTGAGCAGTGGGAGAAATGGCTTTGTTTTTTTATCACTGAGTTTGAGCCCAGACTGTATGTATATTGTATATATATTACAAAGCTTTTCTTCAGAGTAGAAAGGGAGTTGGAGGAGCTATGCTAAGTTACTGTTTTGTTCACATGCTGCAGAAGTACTGCTTCAGCTTTTGCAGGCAGAGGCAGACCTTGATTAGCTTGATCAGTAGGTGCCCTTACCTCCTTTTGTCTAGGAATTGGCGTCACTGAATTTACAGAGAGCTCAGCAGAGGCACTTCCCCATCTTAAGAACAACAACAACAAAAAAACCCCAGACTAGTCTGAAGTTTGAATGCAGAGCTGTCCTGTTTTATTGTTCTGCAGTGAAATGTTCAATTCCTCTGTGCTGGATTAGCCCTTTGCTGGCTAATCTATACAAAAAGTTGGCAGGAAAGCACTGAGATTACTTATTATTTATTTACTTATTTATATGAGTGGTCCAAGTGGAGAAGTGCTTAAGCAATACCAAAAAAAGACAACTTAAATGCACAGACATTTGATCATCCTACAGCTAGCTCACAGCATTGGCTTCATGTCTGGAAAAGGCAGGGGGTTTGCTGTCAAGCAGCCAAAAAGGGACTTTTAACACCACTGCTGAAATGAGATATAATTTATAGGGAAAGGCTCACTCAAGGGCTTTGAGTTTTGGGGGATTTTTTTTGTTTCCTTCAGAACAGTGAGAAATGCACTGCCAAAATTTCTGGTCTGTGAAACTCCTTTTTCCACATACACAGCTAGTTCTCTGCAGTTTCATTCTGGAACTGAAGTGGTCTTTCTTGATGAGGGGGGTAGAGGTATTTTGCTTTTTTTTCAAAAGGCAAAGGTTATCCAAGTAGAGCTGTTTAAACATAGCAGCCAGAGAAGGTCCTTAGTGCCCAGAGGAGGGTCTGAGTGCTGCTCGGTTTATCCTGACGCCAGGCCTGTGGTGTGGGAAAGTAGATGGGGAATGAAAGCCTGGGATTAACTGAGTCACTTCCCCAAGGACAGATGATTGGTGATTGACTCAAACTGAAGCTGGTCTCTTGGGTCCCAGTTAACCACACAGTGTGCTTCAGGGGTGGTTTTTGTGTTTGTTTTGTCTTCCTGCTCCTTGCTGTTATTAGACTGGTGTTAGGAATTCTGGGCCAGATCATAGATGGACATGTGGCCATTGTCCCCATAGACTGACACCATTGTACTTAAGCTTGGCATTGGGATCAGGTGGTTGTATTTTGAGGGAACAGCAAATTGGTAGGCACCAGTAGCATCTTGGTTGTGTAATAGATCTGCTCCTGTCTTCAGATAACTACAGAGTATGGTGTAGATATCCAGCAGAAGAGCATTGTGAGGATGTTTGTATGTCTCTGTGGTATCTTTATGAATTTGGAGTAGTGCTTTTCTCCTTGACGTTCTAATGATTTCAGACGGTACTCACAGAGGTGTTTCCATCTAGAGCTTCCTCAGAAGAGGCAGGGAGAGACAAAGTGTGCTGGTTTAGATTTTTTTCACATGTGGAATCTGTCAAAAGGAATAACTGGGCAGTTCTGTAGTTTGAGTAACACAGTACTTTGGACTGCATCCTACAGACCCCTTTTCTGCAAGGGTTGCGGACTTGCACACCACTGATGAATGAACTCAGGAGTGGTGGTGTGGGTGCAACATGAATCTGTGATTATCATGGACTGCAGGAGGGCTCCCTTCTGCATGAGTGGAGCTTGTCTTGGTCAGCCTCTCTAGACTCCTCAAGAGGAGGGAACAATGTGCCAAGCAGAAGGATTCTGCCTTAATGCTTAGAGATACTGCTGACAAACTATCCCTCTCTTTCTCAAACAGACCAGTGCATCGTGGATGGTATCACCTATGATGTGAACCAGACCTTCCACAAGCGTCATGATGAGGGCCACATGCTGAACTGCACGTGTTTTGGCCAGGGCCGGGGGAGATGGAAATGTGATCCTGTTGGTATGTCACCAGCTGTTCCCACTTGCCAAGCACACTCTGGCTTTGTAGAAAACTGGTTATGGTATGGTGAAACTGGTGTGTGAATTTGGGCTTGGTCTTTGCCTACTTTCTGCTCTGAACTGCAAGAATATAAAATGAGAAGTAATGCTGGATTGGCTGGAGGATAAGTAAAATGGCATTCCTAACTTTAAGGACAGAAGCTTGGGTTATCAGACATGCCACAGAAAGAATCAACAATGATGAATTGTGGCAACACACCACAAAATTTAGAAGGCTTTGGTAACAGGGCATGTTAGCCCCAGGCTGAGGTGATGTGGCTGAATTCTGGTATCTGAGCTGTCAGCCTAATGGGCAGGGTGCTCAGACGGAACACTGATAAAACAATATGCAGCTAGGTCCTGATTGTAGGATCAGTTTTCCTTTCTCTAGCCTAAAATCTTTAGGCCTCCTCACTGAACAGAGAAAAGGGGAACCAGCATGTATTAACTTACCTTAGACTAAATTGATTTTCTTTGGCTGCCCTTTGTTCTGGCAAAGAGAGAAAGCTCAGGATGAGAACATGTGTTAATAGTGCTCTGGAGGTTAGTTAAAACCATCATGGTTCTCAGCAGGAATGAGGAGACTTCATCTCTTCTGCCTGCCCTCCTTCCCTAGTGAACCTTGATTGGAAGATAAGACCTGGCTGTTTGGTTTGCATTTACTAAATCTAAGAGGACTTCAAACTATTGCCAAGAAAATCTATGAGGAAGTACTAGTGGTTAAGTTCTGCTTTAGTTACAGTAATATCTGTACAGGTTTACTAGAGGAATTTGGATTGTTAAGCTTCTGAAGATTACTACTCTGAAAATGGGGGTGGGGTGGGGTGATTTCAGCTGTGTGTAAAAGTGCAATTGGTTTAATTTTTGTTGGTGCACTTCCTGCAAGGTTCCTGATTTCCAAGCAGGCATAATGCTAGTTCACACTGAAAACTTCCATTGAGCCAGAAACTGAGGCATAGGTCAGACTAGGAAGTGTAACTGAAGCACTGATACTGTTGTATCTACACAAGCTGAGCTGATTGCAGGATTTGGTGTGTCCTCATTTGGTTTATACAATGGTAAATCTGGAAGAACTTTGCTGAAATTTAATGGGTCACTTTGGATATAACAATTCTGCTGAAGCCAGTAGGATTTTAGCCATTGAGTTCCTTGAGAGCAGCATGGCTTAGCTTTGGATGAGAGATGAATTTAGTTGACTGGAGCAGAATTGAGCTCCAAAATAGATGGTTCAAAATAAATCCTTTCCTGAAGGAACAGCAATTGACTTCCATGGGAAGCTTGCCAGATGAATGCACTGCTTGTAACAGTATCTTAAGAACTGCATCACAGCTGAATTAGCTCTCTAGTATTTAACTTAAAACATGCAGTAGTATGGCAAGAACCTTGAGATTCCATTTCTGTTGCCACTTTCTCTTTATGTAACTATTTGTAAATAAACTGGTGTTACATTTCCTTGTGTAAAAGCCTCTTATGACTTACACTTCTGTGTTCAGCATAGATTTGTCACTGCAGTTTCAGTAACACTTGGTGCTTAACTGTCTCTTTTGTGCCTTTAGATCAGTGCCAGGATTCAGAAACACGCACCTTTTACCAAATTGGAGATTCATGGGAGAAGTATGTCCATGGTGTCAGATACCAGTGCTATTGCTATGGTCGTGGTATCGGAGAGTGGCATTGCCAGCCTCTGCAGACCTATCCTGGTAAGAAACTCAACAGGTTGCTAACTCATCTGCTGCGTAACACGTGAAGAAAACAGTCTCTCCACCCTTCACCTGTTCAGGTTTCTGAAGGTTATTCCTTTTTAAACAGAAACACTCCCTGCCCCCCCCCCCCAGCAGACACAAAAAGGTACTGTAATTATAAAGAGGGAGGCAGGCCCTTAACAGTGATTCCTGAGGCCAGGGTTAGGTCAGAGAATGACTGTTCACACAACTCAGGTTTACACTGGTGCTTGGTATTTAGCAATAGCACACCTGCAACCTTCTGTTCCTCTTGCTTACAACTCTGACATGGGTAGTCTTTCCCCCTCACTGTAGAAGCAAAATCAACCAGAGTGAAACATTTTTACTGATCAGTTCCCCAAAGAAATTAAATACTTGAACTTTGGTTTGCCCAGTCAGTTCCAGGAAATTTTTAGAGACAGGCAGTGCCTGTTTGTTGGCTTGTTCTGCTTCAGGTCCCTGAACAGAGTGTGATAAGGGGAACTTTTCTGTTTTCCTCTTTAAGGTTGCAGCTGCTACTGTCTTCATCTGAATAAGATGAAATAGTAAGGCTGTATTTTGGCTTATCTGTTGGGAGGAGAAGATTGTGCTCATGTCATTGGTTCCCCACCTCTAAGCATAAAGGCAGAGGAACTGTGTAAGGGTTGGATGTAGCAGTTTCAGTACTGAGGTGATTCTCTGCTTTTATATCAAGATAGGCTAAGAAAAGTCTGTCCACTTATGGTCTGCAGTGTATTTATATCCTAAAATTTCCTGCAAGGTAAGAAGAGGAATGTGAAGCTTATTTAGAGTTCTACTATAGGTGCCTCTGCTATAGAAGGGGACTAGCCCCTTCAAAGTGTGATGCATCTACATACTTAACATCAAGGAGGTATCTCTTCTCTGTGACCTGTTCCATGTGCATAGTACAGAAGGTCTGTGACAGCACCTTCTTGAACCTGACCTGTACTCAGCAGCATTGTCAATGAACTGACTGCATTTCTGTCTGTTGCCATACAGCTAGCGAGCCAGAGACAGGGCAAAATGACACTTGGCAGACAGAACTATGGACTGGCCTCTCTTTGAGGCAGCAAACTAAGGAAGGCAATAGGAAGCAAGCTGCCTTTGGACTTTGTCTTGAGTTTCTTACTGGGACTTGCTGAGCATCAATGACTTCTGCCAGACTGCCGAAGGAAACATTTCCCTGAGCTATGTGAAAGATGCCTGCCTTTGGGCTGGAGACCAGGGCTTTGGGCTTCTTTAGACACAAGAGTGACTGAAAGTGTGTCAGTAAACCAAATCTGATGTTTCTGAATGTAGGTTTGGGGTTCAATGGGCTTTGAAATTTTCTGCTTGTGGGCACAGGCTTGTTTGCCTGGAAGCCCTGTTAAATATGGGGCAGGTGTATATGTTACATGGTTGTCAAAATGAATTATAATTAGAAATGTTGGGAATGAGGGAAGGTGCAGGTATTTAACAGCTAAAATGACACTTCCCTGCAGATTCCAGGGTGCTCTTTGCTGAGATCTTTCTGAGAACTAACATGAGGCCAGTGCTGCAGAGTGTTCAGCAAAACCTCTCCATCAGGGCTGGGAGGCACTGAAAAGAGAACCATGGGATCATAAAGTCTTTTTTCTCTATTGGAGAGCTTTGTGGAGAAAATACACCTGAGCGTGATCTAGCTAAATGCAATCAGTCTTCTCTGTTAGAGCACTGCTGAACTTAGATTGTCATGAGTTTACAGGCCTGATTTATCTCAAGACTTCCACCAACCCTTCTGGTGTGCTTTGTGTGTAGGAGACATGCCTTGCTACAGGAAAATTCAGTATTTCAAATGAACTGAGTAAGATATCTGGTACAATATTAAAAGACTAGTGTCTTTGCAGGGTTTATTCAGTGTCAGGTCAGGAATTTGGCCTCACCATGCCATGCAATTAGGCCTGGATTTGGCAGATGTTTCTCATCTGTTTCCCTGCTCCCATTGCAGGAGATATTAATTGATGAAAGCCATTAGTTACTGGGAAGCTCCCTCCCTTTGACCAATGCAGCTTTGCTTTGCAGACCTTTTCTATACTGCTGCAGTGTTCTGTTTCTTTGATAATTCACAGGAAATGAACCAGAGCAGTGCATTTTAACTCCCCCCCCAGAATATATTCTAATTCCCCAGTTTTCTAAGTAGTGATGAAGTGTTAAGAATAGAAAGACAGTATAACTTGGTTCCCAAAGCAATAGTATGTGAGCCATGCAACTTTCTTGCTTTCTGATTCCACAGCAAAGGCAGAAAAAAAGCATCCCTACCATGTTAAAAAAGGCAATTTTTTTTCTTTTTTTTTTCCAGGGTCAACTGGGCCTGTTCAAGTGATCATCACAGAGAGTACAACAAATCAGCCAAACTCTCACCCCATCCAATGGAATGCTCCTGAACGTTCTCACATCACCAAGTACATCTTGCGCTGGAGACCGGTGGGTGCTGCATTTGGCATAACTCATTGATCAAAATTACTTTGACTCTTTTGGTGTCTGAAAGAAGTGGCTGACTGAATTTTGGCAAACTTTAGCTGATAATTCAATGTCCTTGTCCTGTCAGTCAACAGTTACTATGAGGATCATAGACAGCCAGTGCTGCATAAATGCTTGATGTTTTCCTGCCCAAACTTTACTGGTTACTGTGCTCATGGAGTAGCTCATTGACCAAAGCACTGGCACAGTAAGCAGACAAATTTATATCCTTCATCACCTTAAGTAATGTAAATCCTCGTGGAAGCTTCTTCATCCTAAGAAACATTGTTTTAGTACCATGTGCATATCCAGAGATAACTGGGATGGATTTGATTCTGTTTAGAGGAGGTAAAAATGATTAGGATATGAAGATACAGACAGCATATGATTAAATAAATGGTCATCTCCCATCTCTCTAAAGTCTAAACCAGAGCTGGTTAACCACTGCTTGTGGGCTAATTCTTCATATTTGAGGAATGACTTGGTTTAACCAACATAGGTGAATTGTGCTATAGTTCCCCTGAGTACAGTGTCACAAAAGACCACTTGATGATTAAGAACATTAGTACCTCAGTGCTGCCAGAACAATAAAGGCCCTCATCCAAAGCTATTAAAGGCACTCAAGTCTTTTTTACTGACTTCAGTGTATCTTGGATCAAGGCCTGAATGAAATGGACTTTAAAGCACTGGAGTGCAAACCTCAGAGGATGGAGCATTATTTCAGAGCTTCCCATAAAGTTCAAACACAGGGTAGAAGGGAAGAACTTTTCTGTATATTATTTTCAGATGATGTCTTAAAGTGTTATTGTGAACAGCCTTCAAATCTGCATTCTCCAGCCATTCATTTGTGCCTTGATAAAGGAATGAGTTTATTTTATACATTAAAGATCATGCTTCTATTAAAGGAAAAAATTGAAAGCTAGATTGCTTTTTAATTTTGGTTTGATCACCCAAAATGTTACTAGCCTTGCTTCCTGGTATGCCTCTCATCTCCTTTGACTTGATTCCATCTGTGTAAAGACATTCAGGTCAACCTGTACTTCAACATCCTAGTGTTTGGTAACAGTGTATCAGGTTGGGTCACTGGATAGCCCTGCTTGCAGCTAGGGAGCCTCTCACTGAGCATCCTTGGTCTTGCAGAAAAACTCTGGAAGGCAGTGGAAGGAGGCCACCATTCCTGGCTACCAGAACTCCTACACCATCTCGGGCCTGAAGCCTGGTGTGATATATGAAGGGCAGCTCATTAGTGTTCAGCAGTATGGCCACAAAGAAGTCACCCGCTTTGATTTTACCACAACCAGCACCACAGCAGTGACAAGTAAGTTAGACAGTGGGACATAGAGAACCCCAATCTCCTTCACCTAAGTCTTTTTTTTTCCTGACTCACGGTTAACTTGAGTAATGATGGTTAATTAAACTTTCTTCTCTTGTAGGCAACACTGTTTCTGGAGAGACAACTCTTCTTCCTCCTGTGGTTGCTACTTCAGAGTCAGTCACTGAAATCACAGCCAACAGCTTTGTTGTCTCCTGGGTTTCTGCTTCTGACACAGTTTCTGGATTCCGTGTTGAGTATGAGCTGAGCGAGGAGGGTGATGAGCCACAGTATCTTGGTGAGACCATATTTGAGTCTACTAGACCAAAGCATTGCTGACAGTACCTGGCTATTTTCTGTGACAGTCAGTATATAGCTAGTGTCAACAGTGAGGAGCTTGCTGTCCTTCAGTATGATTCAATTAGGATATGATAGCAGCAGGACTAGAAGCTCAATTAGTTCATTGTCTTTTCTCCATCAATGGCTGTAAGGACACATCCAAGGAAGAGTCTGAGAATAGGAATACCCCCTCAGAATACTGTCCCAGCATCCTGCAGAGAAGAATTCCCTGAGCCATGGTGGTGGATTTGTAATAACTGTGGGTTCATGTATTTCTTCTTTTCAGCTCCATGAATTTGTCTAGTCTTTTGAAATCATGTAAATTTACCAGCTTCCACAGTATTCCTGAAGTGAGCAGCAGTGCAGATGAGGAGAGCCAGATCTGGTTTTCGAACCTACCACTGTACTTTTGGTATACTTTTGTCCCTCTGTCAAATTGGACAGAGAAGTCTTTCCCAGATGCTCTTTTGGCTACTTGTCATCTCATGGATGACTGCTCCAGTCTGCTCTGTCAGTTTTGTTTAGATCGGATCTTAATCATCTTTGATGTGACAGTTTAGCTAGGCCAGGAAGATGGTTAGAGGCACTGGACTCAGACCTAGGAATTGAATCCACTTTTCCAACATATATTGTAGAGCCTGTGTTACCAAACATAATTTCATCTTGAACTTCTTTTTGCTAATTTCCTGTTTTAACAATGGTAATAGCCATATCTCACAAGGGTTTGAAGTTATAATAGCTACTTGGGCATCCACAGGAACAAAAGAGCAGTAATTCTCTGACCTGGTAATTCTCCCTGGACTGTTGCTTTCCTGAGCTCACAGGCTTTGACTCGTGACCAGAGGTGGCTTACACTAGCACCTCCAGGACTGTTGCCACCTTTCTTGTCTTCATGCTGGTTGCCCAGGCAGCTTGTTGTGAAGAAGCTCCTGAGCTCATCTCTCTCCAGATAGAGGCTTACAAGCAAATTGAAAGGCAATTCCCAGTTTCCCATAAGATGTTTGGCCAGTGAGGAGCTGCTTTGTGGGGAATTTCCTACATCTGGCATGTAGGTGGACATCTGGGGGAAGGGAGAGGGGAGAGAAGTTCATCAGCCCTCATAATGTCATTCTTCTCCACTCACGAGTCAGTCTTTCCAAATAACCTATTCATGTGAAACTTTTTCCATGTATTTCTGTATTGAAAATCCAGTAATGAGGGTGTGAAGCAAGCACTCAGCTGAGGAGGCTGAATGCCAGCAGTGTGCAGGGGCTGCTGCTCAGGCTGCTGTATTGCACATTGCCATCCTAGGTGGTGTCTGCTTACTGTGTATGGAGACCTGTCCTAACTCTGCACGCAAGTTTTCTGATGTGGTCTAAAGAGACAGTGCAGAACAATTGCTGTTGTCTTGCAGGAAGACACTGATTCAGCCCAGATTAGAGCAGAAATCTCAATTAGAGAGAAAGCAGGAAGATAGACTTGCTCAGGCAATTTTTTCTTTCCTCCCTTCCTTAGATCTTCCAAGCACAGCCACTTCTGTCAACATCCCTGACTTGCTTCCTGGTCGCAAGTATATTGTTAATGTCTATCAGATCTCTGAAGAAGGAGAGCAGAATCTGATCCTGTCCACTTCACAGACTACAGGTATGTGTGGGGGGGGTGTTGCTGCGCTTTGAAAGCTGTGTTTTATTGCTTGCTCTATTTTTGTTACTTCTCATCCTGACATTTGATGTCCTCCTCTGTTTATTCCCTTAAACAGCTCCTGATGCACCTCCTGATCACACTGTGGAAAGTGTAGATGACACATCAATTGTCATCAGCTGGAGCAGACCACAGGCTCCAATCACAGGTTTGTCTAATTGGAGCAGGCCTATTTTGCACTTTTGGTAGAGTTTAGGTTAAGGTTAAAGTTTAAGTTAAGAAGAAAAAATAAGTATAGCTCTGAAACAGGGGGCTGGTGTGTAATTCTGCCCAGTCCAAGAGACCAGCTGGAAAGCACATGAGCAGTTGAGCATTTGCTTGGTTTCTGAACCAAGAGGAGGCTGGATGCAAAACAATTCCTTCTGGATTTGTGTTAAATAAAAACAAGCCCCATGACCTTATCTTTGTATCTGTCATCCAGACCATCCTGTAACAAGCTTGAGAACTGTATTAGACCTAAATCCACATGTCAAAACTCAAATATTCTAATCCAGGTTGGCTTATGCTTTGTAAGGCATTGTGAGTGTGCAGGGAGGGGGTGTGAGTGTGCATTGTGAGGAGGGGGTATGAACACAGGCAAGCCACAGGCTCCCAAGTTCTGGACTAGTTTTATGAAACCTCGGTGGGGAGATCAGTTGAGCTGCTCTTTAACATCCTTTCTGCTGGCTCACCCATGTGGCTGAGGACTATGTACTTCTCTTGCTTTAGGCTACAGAATTATCTACACACCCTCTGTGGAAGGCAGCAGCACAGAGCTCAACCTGCCTGATACTGCAACCTCTGTAACGCTCAGTGACTTGATGCCAGGTGTTCAGTACAACATCAGCATCTATGCAGTGGAAGAAAATCAGGAGAGTACTCCTGTCTTTATCCAACAGGAAACCACAGGTGTCCCACGCACAGGTAACAATCAGCTCGTTCTGGGTATCAGTTGCTGAGTTCTGTTAGTACACAGAGCCAACTGACAACGCAGGCTGACGTGGCTCCAGCTAAATCGGTCCTTAGACTCAATTCTGACTATTCTTGTTGTGGTTTTAATTGTGAATGTCACTGGTAATGGAGCTCTATAGGAAAGTCCTATTCACTTATTGAATTGACACGGTCAGGCCACCACTCTGCATTAACAGGGCTATAATTCCTAGGGATCAGACTGCAGGCAGGTCAAAAGGTTGGTCTTGCACTGTATCTATGGAAAAGAGAGATCAGAGTTTCCTAAGTTGTTTTAAGGGGATTCTGCAAAGAGATCTTCTTAAGAGCCTGGTAAATGGCTTTGCCTTAGTACTTGGCCTGCAGATGTTTAAGGTTATGTACTCAGATGCCACAACACAAATCCAAATCATTCACCTGACTTCTCCCTTCCAGTCCTAACCATCATTTTTCGTTGCAGTTGGTTGACTGATGTGCCAAAATAACATCATACTATCTAAACTTGAGACACCCGCCACTTAAACTGCTGGTTTCAGGGTGCTTCAAGTATTTGATAGGGCTGAAGAGCCAAACCAAAAGAAAGGATGGGGAAAGACTTGGGATCTGATGTGGTGGCAGTGGAATTTGATGGCCCTGCAAGTTGCAAGCACGTGTTTGCAAATGGGAATTTACCAGGAATGAACTCGGCTCAATGATTTTATGGTTTGGCATCTGCATTTTCCAAAAATGTGCATTGGTTAACCTTAGGGCAGTATCAGTCCTAATCTAAGGAAACTTAATTTGAACATAGGAATTCAGGGGTGCAGTACAGTGGACCAGCACAGAGGGAACTACATTTTTGCCTTTGACTACAGTAAAGCCAGATCAGCCCCTGTACTTTTTTAAAAATAAGATGGATTTTAGATTAATTATAGACATTCAGAACACAGCATTGCTTTTGAAAAAGCTGTGTTTTAATTTTAAAAGGAGGCTTCTGTTTCCAACCCCTGGAGTATTTCCCCTCCTCCATCAGGCTTTTGGTTCTGCATATGCTTGAAGTTCTGTAACATGTTAGGTCTGGTCTTTCAGTTCTTTGTGACAGCAAGATACTTTTCATGATTGAAGGCATAAAATACTTCAAACTACGTAGTGACATTTTTAATTGTAGTCTGATGAGTACTGTCTGGGGATGTGCGTGTACATGTTTACAGTAAGGCTACCATGGCATCGGTAACTCCATATTCTTGGGCCACCCATTGTTCAATCAAAATACACTGCCTTTTTTCTTCCACTTAAACCACTTCCACTGATTCTTCTACTGACTAAGGACTCTCTCTAATGCAGTTCTGTCGCTCTGCTTTCAGATGAAGTTCCTTCACCCAAAGATCTGCAATTTGTGGAGGTCTCCGACATCAAGATCACCATCATGTGGACCCCACCGCAGAGCCAAGTGTCTGGCTATCGAGTGGAAGTGATCCCTGTGAATCGCCCTGGCCAACATGGGCAGAGACTACCTATCACCAGGAGCTCTTTTGCTGAAGTTGTTGACCTGCTCCCAGGAACAACCTATCTCTTTAAGATCTTTGCTGTGAGCCATGGCAGGGAGAGCAAACCTTTGACTGGAGAGCAAACCACCAGTAAGTGTCTTTCATTTGTGCTTTTTTTTTTCCCACCTTTTGAAGTGGATATTTCTCTGTTGCTTAGAGAAATATATAAACAGAGCACTTAAAGTGCAACAGTTATAGCCCAGGAGGTATCCTGTAACTAGGATGACAGGGCTGGGAATTCATTCAGTCAAACAATGATCTCTTCAGCAGATTTATTCTCCTCCAGGGCTTTCCAATGGGGGTTTAACTCTCATGACACTTTAAAACAATTTTGTACGGCTGGAATTCAGCTTTTTTATTAGTGACTGAGAATTGATGGGCCCTGCAGTACTTTTACAGCACAGATTGCAGCCTGTGATTTTTAAGTTGTGGGGATTTTTTTGTTTGAGGATACCTTAGGGCGGATTTCAGGATGACTTAGGAGCCTTGCTGAGATTGCTCTGAAATTCTTATCTCCTTTCTGACAGCTATGTACCTATTGGCTCCACTGTCAGCAGTTGGGGATGCATGTGTAAGGACAGGCTTTGTCATTAAAAGGACTTTATTCCAGATTTGCCAGCTCAGGCCTGGCTTTCATGGGAAGTCTCACCATCCCAGAAATTTCACTGCCATCCCAGTAAAACCTGGGGAACCGCTTTTGACTGAGCGCCATAGAGAGCATGGACTGTTCAGGAAGGGCTGTGCAAGATCTCTCAGAACCTGATTGCTAATGATCTAGGGGCAGTGCAGCACATCAGTGAGGCAAGATGACAAGCTAGGACTACACGGTTTATCAGACATTGCTTTTTACTTTGCAGAAGTGCAAAGAAGAAAAGAGCAGTGTCTGGGCCAGATGTAGGCTTTCAAATGGAAGAGGAGTTTATCATGGGTTTGGGTGGTTATCTCCATTTTTGATCCAAGAGAAGCATATAGAATTGTTCTGATTGGAAGAGACCTTGAAGATCAAATCCAACTATTCCCCCAGCACTACCAGATCACCACTAAACCACATCCCTAAGTATCACATCTCCATGTCTTTGAAACCTCTCCAGGGATGGGGACTCCACCACTGCCCTGGGCAGCATGAGCCAGGGCTTGACAAACGTTTTGGAGAAGACATTTTTCCTAAATATTTAAGTTAAACATTCCCAGGTGCCACTTAAGGTTGTTTCCTCTAGTCCTATTGCTTGGTAGATGGGAGAACAGACTGACCTCCACATCAGACAGAACCTGAGATGGGGTTCATGTGAACAGATCCTGTTTAGTGGGCAGTAGAAGGGTGACTGGTTGTTTGTGATTGTCTTTGGCTGGGCCACATTATTCAAAGGACTTAAATTCAGTTATGCACATCTGCTGCTGTTCTGGTGCTTTTTAGTAAATGAGTAACTCTGGAGAATCTAGCCCTGCTCTTAGAAAGATGAGAGGGAAGGAAAGGAAATGGGATAATCTGTGGATATAGCCATGCTGCTTGAGAAGTACTGCTTAGTTCTGCAAAGTTAGGAGCCATGAATAGTGCCTCTGCCTCTTACCATCTCCCTTGACTATGAAAGGGATCCTTGGCTTTGTCCTTTGACACGGGTATCTGATTGGAGTGTAACATAGCTGCTGTGAGCACCCTCTCTCCCCTTTCAAGTGAGGTTTTCAAAAAGGATGCAGTGTAGGAGTCTGAACCCTCTTGGATGCATTCAGAACAAGAGCAGCTTAGTTCCCAGCTAGAGCTGTAACTTTTTTGTAGTTATTTTCAGGAGCCTTGGCTAGGTGTAGAGCCCCTCTGAAAGTCCACACGTGGAGGTGTACATTAGAGCATAGACATTTGATTCAGACAGCAGAGGGCTAGTTACAAATGTCTGGAATTGTTTTCCTTAGGCTATGATCATCCGCTTAACTGCTCTCCCTAAGCTGCATTTCAGAAAGTATTCACATAAATTGCATCCTGTAATCGAAAGTCCTGGGAAACTGAAATCATTCAGAGTTCCCAAGGAAAACCCTGCAGCAAAAGACTCTTCCCACGGTGTAAATGCAATTCTCTTCTTGGCCTTCTGTTAAAAAGCAGTCCACAAATAAACTGTGTGTGTGGCTTTTAATCTTCCTCTTTCCTTTAAGTGTGGGGAGAGGAAATGATAAAAGCCTAATAGAGGTGGCAAATTAAATTGTGCAGAAAGGAACTGACTGTAGGCTACAAATCGGAGGAAGATCCAGTCCTTGTAGATGAGAATTAGCACAGATCTAAGTACCAAGAAAGAAATCTGACTCTTGGCCTGTGGGTTGGAGATGGGCCTAAAGAAGGGTCACACTCATCCTTTGTCTCACAGAACTGTCTCCCCTGTCTTTGGAAATGGTGGAAGAAGGGAGTCCTTGCTTCCTTTTCCTTCTCCCCTCAAAAAGAGGGGGGGGAAAACAAATGTGGAGGAAAAAGACAAACTGCCTCCCACTGAATCACTGTGAGAATGAGGAAATCATTTTTTTTCACAGAAATATTATTTACTCAGGGGAGGAAAAAAGATTTGCCAGCAAAAAAAAGCACTGATGGAACCTCTCTGTACTGCTCCTAATTTCCACATAGAAGTGGGCCCACTGCTGAATGAGGTAGGAGCCCTGGTAACAGAAGATGCAGAGTTGGATTTACTAATGCCTTCTTTGCATCAGTCTTTATGGCTAAGACTAGCCCTGAGGAATCCCAGACCCTGGAAGCAAGAGAAAGCTTGGAGGGAGGAGAACTGTCCACTGGTTGATGATTGGGTTAGAAATACCTTAGGTAAACTGAGCATGCACAAATATATGTGCCCTAGTGAGGTGCATCCACGAGTGCTGAGGGAGCTGGCTGATACTGTTGCTTTGCCACTCCATCATATTCGAAACGTCACGGAGAACAGGAGAGGTTTCTGAGGACTGGAGGAAAGCCAATGTCACTCCAGTCTTTAAAAGGGGCCAGAAGGATGACCCCAGAAATTGACTGAATGTGTAGATGCTGGGAGTGCAGTGGATGTTGTCTACCTTGACTTTAGCAAGGCTTTTGATGCTGTCCCATGAGATCCTCATGGGTAAGCTCAGGAAGTGTGGGTTAGAAGAGGGACAAGGAGGTGGGTGGAGAAGTGGCTAAACAATAGAGCTCAGAGAGTCATGATCAGTGGTTCAATGTCCAGCTGGTGACCTGTAGCTAGATGTGTTCCTAGGGGTCAGTATTGGGTCTGGTTTTATTCAGTATCTTCCTCAGTTACCTGGATGAAGGGATAGAGTGTACCCTCAAGTTTGCTGATGATACAAAACTGTGAGGAGTGGCTGATACACTGGAAGGCTGCACTGTCATTCAGTGAGATCTGGACAGACTGGAGACCTGGCAAATCTAATGAAGTTCAACAAGGTTAAGCGTAGAGCCCTGCATCCAGGGAGGAACACCACCATGTGCTAGTACAGGCTAAGGGTTGACCTGCTGGAAAGCAGCTCCATGGAGAAGGACCTGGGAGTACTGGTGGACAGTAAGTTATCCATGTGACAGCAATGTGCCCTGGTGGCCAGGAAGGCCAGTGGTATCCTGAGGTACGTAAAGAACTGTGTCCAGCAGTTCAAGGGAAGCTCTCCTCCTCCTCTACTCTGCCCTAGAGAGACCACACCTGGAATATTGTGTCCAGTTCTGGCCTCCCCAGTTCAAGATGGACAGGGAAATTCTAGAGAGAGTCCAATGGAGAGCTACAAGGATGATGAAGGGACTGGAACATCTCTGAGGAAAGGCTGAGAGCCCTGGGGCTCTTTAGCCCAGAGAAGATCGAGGGGGAATCTTATCAATGTTTACAAATATCTGAAGGGTGGGTGTGGAGTAGAAGGGGCCAGTCTCTTTTCAGTGGTGCCCTGTGATGGGATATGGGGCAGTGGTCACAAACTGGAATAGAGGAAGTTCCACCTCAACATGAGGAAAAACTTTGCTATGAGGGTGCTGGACTTCCAAATGACTGGAACAGGCTGCCCAGAGAGGTTCTGGAGTCTCCTTCTGTAGAGACTGTGCTCCTGTGTGGCCTGACCTAGGTGTTCCTGCTCTGGCAGGGGCGTTGGACTCAGTGATCCCCAGAGGTCCCTTCCAACCCTTACCATTCTAGGAGTCCGTGATATGACGGGGACCTAGCAAAGGTGGAGAAGCTTGCTCTGAAGATGCTATGAACTCTTTGCTTTGGCCATTGCTACCCTGCCTGCTCCGAGGGCAAGCTGCTTAAGTGTCCTTCCCCCTCATCATGTCTTGGCCAAAGGCAGACTTGTCTCTGCTATTCGCTGGATTCCAGTGCAGTGCTGAAGAAGCTGTGTTTGCTTCACCTTTTGTCTTTTATGTAGATTTCTGGGCTATCAGTTACAGCAGCTTCCCAGGGGTAGTGATAAAAAGAGCTGTTGTATGAGTCCCATGAGAGAGATGAGCATGCTTGGAATTGTTGTATGTTCAGTTCCACGGTGTGATTATTTTTAAGTTGATCTAGGAACAGGTTTTCTGCAGTAAGTCACTGACTGTTATTTATTTTCCCATTAGAAAGACAAAGTCGGGGGTGTTTTGTTTGGGAAGAGATGTTGAGAGGGCAGGGAGTGGAATTAGGCAAAGATTTAAAAGAACACATCTTTTTTTTTAGTGAAAAAAGGGCTAAAATTAGGTTTTTGTGCATATGCTGACTAGTCTAGACAGAGCTGATATTTAAGAAACCCTCAACATTCATGAGAAACGACTGAAATTCCTCAGTGCAGTTGGGTTCATCTGTCTTGCCTCGGCCATTAGCCTGACTCCCTCATGGGATGCCACATATGGAAGTGACACAAATCAGCACAGCCCAGAGTGCACAGCTCTATCTGGCCCAGCATATTACTGGATCTCACTGGGGTGTGCATATAGCATGGTACTTCTATTTCCAGCTTTCTCACAGTCCCTACCTTTTCCCTACTGTTGTACTTGTACCCTAAGTGAGAAATACAGGCTCAAAAACCAAATTGTACCCCCCTGATTTTTGCATGGTTTGTGGGTGTGCTCTGGAAGTAGAGGTGAAATAGAGATTGAGCTGGAAGATTGATGTGTTACTCTTCTTTCTTCCCCAGAGCTCGATGCCCCCACCAACCTGAGATTTCTCAATACCACGGAGCATTCAGTGTTAGTGTTGTGGACACGGCCCCGTGCGGTGATCACAGGATACCGGCTGACTGCAGGTCCCACAAGAGGAGGTCAGCCAAGGACCTACAATGTGGGACCTTCTGCCACCAAGTACCTTCTCAGGAACTTGCAGCCTGGCACTGAGTACACTGTGTACCTTGTGGCAGTTAAAGACGACTTACAAAGTGCCAGAGAGACTGGAGTCTTCACAACTTGTAAGTACAACAAGCACATATTCCTCTTCCCTACCCCCCTGGCCTTTCTTCAGAACCTGTGCTGAAAGTGGCTATTGTGAATTGATTCACAGGAGAAGCCTTTAGAAGTTGTGTTCCAGCAGAACCGCTTTGGAAATATTCCTTGTTTTTCTCTTTGGCAGGAGAATGAGTTATTTGCATCAAAGCTTTTAGTGAGGTGTATTTCAGCTTTTTGGTGATTAAAAACAAAATGGGAGACTTACTACTGGTACCTCAGTTCCTGTTTAACCAAATGACAAGGAAATTTAATTTTACTTGATCTTTCCAGTTGTTTGGTTTTGGCACAACAAATCAAGCAAAGCAAACAGCTCCCTTCAAATGGGCAAGGAATAATTCATTGGTCATTTGTGTAAAGCTGAAGGCAATCATTTCTCAAGCCCAGCCCTACCATCTGAGGCAGCTCAACTGTAGTTACAGAAACTGATACAAACACTGCATTATATGTTTTGTTACTTTTTTGAACCTTTCAGTCAGCTGTACTTGTGCTGATGGCTTGGAAGAAATATTAAGCAGACTTTGGGAGGAAAGGGAGTTCTGTAAGAACCCACACATACTTCTAGAGAGAACAAATAGAATCACTGTTTAAATAATGATGAAGCAGCCATACAAACTAACAAAATTTAAAGCCATCCAAGCCCAGAACCACATCCTCTTTTCAAAAGAGAATGTGGTTTCTTTTAGAACAATGTGAAATTTAAATAAGTTTAGACTTTTAATCAGAGCAATGCTGTTGACATTGGCAAGATGCTTTTTGCTGACAGGCAGCCTTATCTATAAATATTTCTTAATTAGGAGTTGGTTGGCTATCTCAGATGAATATTGTCTTCAAATTCTGGCTTTTCTAAATGAAACCAGTCCAGTTTAAGTCTATAGGTTAATACACCAAGTCTCTTCCTTCATAACGAGGTCAATTCAGATTAAACTCAGTGGAGTGTAGACAGAATCTGGGGTACACAAGGGCTTTGGCTTCTGTGTGATGCCTCTGACAGATTATCTAGGAGACCATGGATTCTGCAGATGAACTTTGAGCTCCCTTTCATTCTCCTGACTATAAAAGGGTTGAAGATCTTGGTGAGGGCTGAGATAGTCCTAGCTGGGACAGATGGATGACAGACAAGGGTGTAGTGTTCTGCTGGTTGAATGGCATATGGTGGGTAAAAGAAAAAAAGCTGGTTCTTGAGGCACACTTTTAGATATCATGTCAAAAACAATATTCCCCAAATTCTTGGGGTTGGATGCAGAGGACTCATGAGGTCCAGTTCAATATTTTCATTTTCCTCAGGAACTATAAAAGCACTGGTTATGGTTAGACCACTTGCATACCATGTGTCTTGAACCTGGCAGCAGACACGTGAGTCCTCTGTCAAATCCCTCCCAAATTCATAGGCTTTCAGAAGTTCTATAGTTCAGCCCTTACTATGCACCTCTTGCTGTTTGAACTGCTGTAGGTCAGCATTTCTAACTGGTCCTATCCCAGCAGCTAGACCTCAACTCTGTCAATTCACTTCACAGATCAGCCTGTTGGCTCTGTTCCTCCTTTTAACACAGAAGTGACTGAGACTTCTATTGTCATCACCTGGACACCGGCCCCAAGGATTGGTTTCAAGGTAACTTCAAACTGAAGTCCTGTATTTCTTCTTCTCTTGCTTCATTGGGGTAGGGAGGACAGATTAAAGCTGTTTCCTGTGGACTGCTGTGAATATAATGGCACAAAGATGCCAAGCTGGTGCTGCTTACACGGGGACAGGTCTAGGTCACAGAGATCAGTAAGAGCATGTCCTCTGGGCTTCAGGTCAAGTTCATCCATGGGACATCTAAAACACAAGTTACAGGATTAACAGTTGGTGTTTAGCACACAGGCCATGATGCTTGTGTTGGGTGATGAGTCTGGGTGCTGATAGTTAGCTGGGATAGAAGACTTTGAGATTGAAAAACAAACTTTGCTGCTTCTCTGCAGCTGGGTGTGCGCCCAAGCCAAGGTGGAGAGGCTCCCCGGGAGGTGATCTCTGATTCTGGCAGCATCGTGATCTCTGGCCTGACCCCTGGAGTGGAGTACACCTACAGCCTCACGGTCCTGATGGATGGCCAGGAGAGAGAGACTCCTATCATCAGGAGAGTGACTACACGTAGGACATCTCTGTTTTTCCACAACTATTCCTTGTTTCCCCTGTGCAACCTGGATGACTGGCTGTCTTCTGGGATTCAGTTCTATTTTTTCTTAACTGTTAGGGCCTGGAAGGTGGTTTTGATGCAGAGGCAACATTAGCACTTGCTCATGCAGTGCAGGGTTACAACTTCAGAATTAGCTAAAAAAAAAAAACCCTTCTCCTGAAGTCAAAGGCTATAATCTGAGCAAGAGGGATGCTGAGGGGACTACTGTGATTCTCAGTGCCACAAATGACTCATTTGTCTGAACACTTGCAGCACTGTCTCCACCAACCAACCTGCGCCTGGAGCCCAATCCTGATACTGGGATCCTGGTAGTCTCCTGGGATAGAAGCACAACTCCAGGTAGCTCTGAACTCTCGCTGTGCTTGAACCTCCTGTTGTACCAGAATGCTAACTTCAGTTCTCTAGTGCTTTGCAGGTCATTAAGGAGACTGATGGAAACCTTGCTGTTGAGTAATTTAAGGAAAAATATACATAATTCTAGATATATTTAAGGATAATTCACAGTTAAGTATAGGTTGCCATAGGACTTTTCATAATTTACATTCCTTGTGAAATGCTATTTTGGAGTATGAATGTGTTTTAAGTATTTAATCTGGTTTAGGGATTTGAAGGATTTCTTCAAATATCCCCAGTGGTTTTAAAAAAAAGTGCAAGGAAAGGAAAGCAAAACTGACCCAAAAGATTTCTGCCAGTGAGGAGTGAGTTTGTCTCATTAAGAGTAAGCACAGGATTTCTGAAAGTGTTCAAGGTGAACTCTTCTCCCATGATAGCTGATGGGAGCTGTGTAACTGACAGCTGTAAAACAAGGACTGAAAGGTTTTGGAAAGCCTGCTCTCGGCCAGTAGATGTATCTTGTCAGTTTGGTAGGGTCGCAAAGGGAGCTGAAATTATACTGGGAGAGGGGCATGGCCACCTTCTGGAAAGCTTGTCTTGGGGTGCTTGGCAAAGCAACCTCTTGTGTGCTGGGATCAGGGTGGCAAAATCACTTGTAAAATGTAATGTGTTTGCTTTGGTTGTTTATGTTGTGGTCTGATTAACACATACTGGTCTATCTGTCTTTCAGGCATCAGCGGGTACCGAGTGACCACTGCTCCTACCAATGGGCAGCAGGGCTCTACCTTGGAGGAAGTTGTAGGTGCAGATCAGACCACCTGCACCTTTGAAAACCTAAACCCTGGTGTGGAGTACAATGTAAGCGTTTACTCAGTCAAGGATGACCAGGAGAGTATCCCCATCTCTGAAACCATCACACAAGGTAATGAAAGGATGGGCAGCAGTTTTAGATACTCAAATTGCTGAGCCCAAGAGCTCTGCAGAACTCCTAGTAGTCACATGTCAGAGGGCTTAGACTTCATATTTGATCTCAAGAAGCAGAACAGCTGTCTGTGTACCAACATGTGACAGAGGTTTTTGTACCCCTGTTCTCCTCTGCGTGGGCAGCCTCCATTGCCTGTCAGCAGAGCGGTGGTACAGAGGTGGGTCTGTTGTATCAGTACCCTGAGCTGGAGAGCAACCGAGATTTAACTTGGCCCTGAAGTGCCCCAGCACCTGGAGCACAGCTGTTGAGAACAGGAAGTAGGTGAAGAGAGGTATGAGTGGGAAGTAAACATATGAGAAATTCTGGCAGCAAAAATGGCAGAAGATCACCTCAGCACAATGGAGAGGAAAGCCAAGATTGAGAGGTCCATCACTGTAGCACTTCTGGGACACAGTGGTGTGTGCCACCTCACATTACATGAAACTACCTTCGTAACAACAGTAGCAAAATTAATATTCATCTCCCCAGATGGTTTCATTTCATTTTCCTTTGTGGACTTTGGTTGTTTTTTTTCTGCTCAGCCCTGAAATGATGCCAGCTACCGTGTTTGCTTGCTCCTGTAACACTGCTTTAAAATTTCCATGCTTCACTGAAGTGCTGTATGCTCCCTGGGGGTGAACTAATGCTGTGATACTGCATAATTAAAGCAGTAATAGCTTTAGCCCTTCACCATCCTTTGCTGGGGAAAAGCTAAGAATGTATGTCTCTGGCTTTTAGCACTCTTTCAAGGTGATATGGTACATGCATTCCATGTGGATAAACAATGATTTTACAGAAAATTGGCATTTTTTTTGCACCTCTTCTGTAAAATAAGTCTCCTCCTAGAAGGACATTAAAATAGAACATAACTACTATTATTAAAGCCACTCTTTTGCAATATTACCGTCCCATAATTCCTTTCCAAGCTAACTTGTAATGCTCCAACAGAATGGATACTGAGTCCTGCATCTTTGACTCGCCTACCTGTGCCTAATCCTGAGGGAGGAGGAGCATCCATTAGTGCCCATTGACTGCAGGATCACCCTCCTAAAGTTACACAGCCAAATCTTGTGGCTTAAATCAATTCCTGTCTATTGACTTGAGCAGCTGAGGGTTTGGCCATTGATGATGAAAGATGCATCTAACATTCCCCACTCCTGGCCCAATTCTGTGGGTCCTAACATGCAGGAAAAGAACAGAATAAAATGAATCCATAGGGAAAACAGTCACAGCTGTGCTTGTTTGCCATACAGAAATTCAACTAATATCTAGAAGGCTATTAGAGAATCCTTATTCACTGGATTAGTTGAGATTTTTGGAACAATTTAGTAAAAAAAAAAGTCAGCCTCCTGGACACATTGTGTGCTGGGCATAAGCTCTGAATATGGGGACACTGTCACTTTTAAGGACTTCTTCCATCTAAAGGTCATTTTTAATCATTTGCCATCTTTCCAAGTACTTCATTACTCACTGTTCTGTATCATCTGGTTTTAGCATATATATTGCAGCAGTTAGTGGTAAGTAGAACTTGAGGAATTCTGGGCCAGATCCTCAAACCATTACAGGGGTTTGAGACTTTTTTCCAAGTTGTGTGAACAGTTCACATAACGGATGATCTACCCTGAAGTCTTCTCTCTTGAGCTCTGAGAGTGTGGTTTGATTTAACCCCTTCAAAAGGGTTGATATTTTATGATTCCAGTGATAAAAGACAAAAATCCTAGTGCTTCAATCAACTATTATTTCAGAGGATTGGTTTCATTTATATATTAATAGACTTCAGTCTTTTTCTTTTTTAAAAAAACAAGCCATTGAGAATTTTTTTCTGTTTCTAATTTCAACAAAAAATGATTGGTCTTTATGGCTTATCATTGCTCAAAGTAAACTTGTTGCAAGTTAAGTACCTCTCGTAAAAGGTGCCTTTTTGAAAATAGTATGTCTAAGGTGGAAGTGTTATCCTGGAACTGGGGTTTCAGCTTCTGTCTGCCTAGGGAAGCAGCTGCAGACTGCATTGAAGGGTACAAAAGGGAAAAAGAAAGCACAGAACAAATAAAACAAAAGAACCACAATCCACCAAAAATACAAACCCCAAGAGAAATTCTGCATATCACCGCAATTGCTTCTGAAGTTCTGTCGATGTTAATAGTGATGAACACTGCTTTTTTCTCCCTTGTCTTTCTTTTGCCTCCGTATGTCTTTGCCTTTCCTGTTTGCTCTTTAACTCATTAGAGGTGCCCCAACTCACTGACCTAAGCTTTGTTGACATAACTGACTCAAGCATCGGCCTGAGGTGGACCCCGTTAAATGCCTCCACTATTATTGGTTACCGCATCACAGTAGTGGCGGCAGGAGAAAGTGTCCCTATTTTTGAAGATTTTGTGGACTCCTCAGTAGGATACTACACAGTCACAGGCTTGGAGCCAGGCATTGATTACGACATCAGTGTAATCACGCTCATTAATGGTGGAGAGAGCGCCCCTACCACTCTGACACAGCAAACGGGTGATTTTTTGAAGACTTCTGTGTTTTGTGACATGGACGGTGTTTCATGTTGTCACCGGCTGTCGGGATGCTGAGGCTTTGCTCAAAGAGGAATTGAGTGTCTCACTGAGGGGAAGCCAGGCAGACCCAGCTGGCTTCTTTTTCTAAATGGCAGCTGGGGATGGATCTGTGCAGCTCAGTTTTCTAATCAGAGGCATTTTAATACTGTGAATGGCTGCAGACTTGCCAGGCTCGTTCATCTTCTGCTAGTCAGATTTCTGGGATCCAGTTGGAATCAAGAGCCTGAAACACAAGCTGTATGTTCACTAGACTTTTAAACTGTGACTTCCCAAAGTAAGAGTGCCAAAGGGTGGAGCAGCTCAGTAGATGGCCTCCAGCTCTGATAGCTCTTGGAGCTTCAGCAGTCTGTTTTGGTGGTAGCCCCACTCTTTCCACAGCACCCCAAAGGATGCAGATGAAAGAGTGCTCCCTGAGTACATGCCGCTGACAGCCATGCCACACCGTCAGGGTCTCTGTAGTGCATGAGCAGGAGGCAAGCTGAAAACTGGGTCTTGCATGAAATCAGATTGTTTGAAAATCTTGAGGCTGTAAATCCTTTGACATAAGTAGAAGTAGAGTCCTAGGAAATTAGTGATGTACCCTCTCCTCTCCTGTGTGTGCATGTATGAATTCTAGATGAGATTTTTCCATCTGTAGGCTGCTGTATGGCAACTTTAAACCTCCCTTGGCTCCACATCTGTAATATGAAATCTAGCTGCAAGAAGCCCATTACTGAAACTGCTACCTTGTTTTTAAATTAGCCCCATGGGGTAAATTTAAAGTATCAGGAATTGCCAGGAGGTTAAAGGAGCCTGACAGTAGCACAGACATATTTTTTCTTTTAACTATAGTAGAACTGACTGTAGCTTAGAAGTCTGTTTGCATGGGTCTGACATAGTAGTGTTATGCATGAGAAACTTTATCCAGTGATTCCCTGAACATACATCCTGATCAGCTGTGATCAGTTGGATAACTCGGATGTAATTGTTCTTTGCTGTGTAGCTGTGCCTCCTCCCACTGATCTCCGCTTCACTAACGTGGGGCCTGATACTATGAGAGTGACTTGGACCCCACCATCTTCAATTGTGCTGAGCAGTTTCTTGGTGCGCTACTCGCCTGTGAAGAAGGAGGAAGATATTGCAGAGCTGACAATTTCACCCTCAGACAACATGGTGATCTTAACAAGTAAGTGGGTTAGCTACATAAGCCGAACAAATGTAAGAGGCCTCTTGCATAAGGCAAAGGGAAAATAGCTTCCTGTAACTGGACAAATCATCAGCTGACCTAAGCTGATGTCAAAGTAGCCTTATACAAACTCACACTAAATGGGGTTTGGCCACTTGCTTTACCCAAGTTAAAGCCAAACCAGAGGACAGTTTTTTTCCCCATCAATCCAAGGACAGCGACAAATCAGACTATGGGGCAATTGCATTGGTTTGCAGCCTAGTTAGGTATTAAGACTAAATACATATTACCTTGTTAGGCAAAAACATCAAGGACTTGTAGTGCAGAGGTTCAGAGAGGATTAAAATGTGCAGGTCATTGGTCCTTTGGCTTTGTGTGCTCAGCACCAGAAAATAAATACCATTTGGAGTCTTAGAGTATACAGCAACAAAACATGGACAGTTTCAAAAAGCTGACATTCATTTTTGCTGGCTAAAAGCGGTTATATTAAGTGGTTTTCTTTCTCTGTTCTAGAATCAGATTGGTTGAGACATAGTAGGCATATCCAGAGCTGGAGCTCATTTGAGTTAGAAGAGCTGTGTCAGAAATCCTTGGCCCTGTTCCAGTTTATATCAGCTAGAGCTTTGGCTTGGTGCATAAACAAACTACTAGATTACTAGAAGGGGCCTTGTAGAAAACTGATTGCTTCTAGCCCCTCTGCACAGACTAATGAAGCAGTGATGCAGGATATTGTGCTCCTTCAGGCAAAAACACTGCAAGTAACCATAATGCCACAGAAGGAACAGAGTTAAATTTTTGACTGTCCTGGAGGCTTAGATCTTCCATCCAGCAAAACCCAATTACCTCCCTTAAGAAACAGAGTTAAAATTATGTAGGTTGAGTGACTTCTAGCTATTAATAAAGAAATGTCTAAATTCCTGTATTTAATTTCCCCAGACCTGCTCCCTGGTACTGAATATCTGGTGAGAGTCTACAGTGTTTCTGAGCAACACGAGAGCGTGCCTTTGTCTGGAATCCAGAAAACAGGTACTTGAAATGCACCAAGACGCGTGTGGTGAACGCCATTCATTAACAGGACTTTGTTGCTCTTTCTTGTGTTGCCACCTCGTTGATGGGTTGTCAGCTAGGTACTAAAACACACATCTTGGGAGATGCTAGGAACTGTTGTGTCTCAGTATGTCTGAGAGACAGAACTTCTATTGGTTTTAAGTAGAACAGTGTGAATGTACCAACAGCATCTGCCTGAGAATGAGTCTAGGCAGAGCCTGTCCTATCTACCAGAGTCCTTACGGTTTCATAACAGTGTAACAGTTTGCTGGCCACACGCGTTGCTTTATACTGTGGTGCCTTGTGTGTGCCCCCCACTTTTTTCCTGCGCTTGTGCTCCAGTGCTTGTTTATCTTGCTCTGATCCAGAACATATATTTTAGTTCCACGGCTGAATAGCATTTTGCTTGGGATCTGGCAGTGTTATGGTACTCAGCTTAATGAAACGTGCCTGTGGCAATAATGACCAGTAGTTTGAGCTCAGTCTCTTGTCTCTTTGAAATACCCAGGTCTTGATTCCCCCACTGGCCTTGACTTCTCAGATATTACTGCTAACTCTTTCACTGTCCACTGGATTGCTCCTCGTGCCGCCATTACCGGCTACAAAATCCGGCACTACCCAGAGCATGGTGGTGGCAGGCCCAAGGAGGATCGTGTGCCCCCATCCCGCAACTCCATCACCCTTACCAACCTGCTTCCAGGAACTGAGTACGTGGTCAGTGTCATTGCCATTAATGGCAGAGAGGAGAGCGTGCCCTTGGTTGGCCAACAGACAACAGGTAAGCCTTGAGAGAATGCTGCCTAAAAGTTGCCACAGGGATTTTGGTTGTCTTCTAGCAAAGTAGTTACTGTTAAACCAGCTCTTCTGTACTAGCTGGTGAAACTCTGCTCATGAGGAAGTGCTTGTGATACTGAGGTAGGGCTTGATTTAGAAAAAGGCTGGAGGACCCATGCTACTTTCAGATCAAGTCAGGCATCTCTAGGGCCAGCAGCACTTTTAAAAACAAATCTAGTTCAATACCAGATGGTTTTTAACCAGATACATTGATTGTACCAGAATGGAAAAATGTAAGGAAAAACTTATTTGCTGTGTGTGTATGTGTGCCAGAGCCTGGCCCAGGCTGCCTGGAGAGGCTGTGGAGTCTCCTCTGGAGAGCTTCCAAACCTCCCTGGACAATGGGATCCTGGGCAACCTGCTCTAGGTGACCCTGCTGGAGCAGGAGGGTTGGACAAGGTGATCTCTAGAGGTCCCTTCCAAACCCTACCATGCTGGGGATTCCGCATGCACTGGGCTAGAACTAAGGCAGAGTAGCAGAACACGGTATGACGAGTGGTTTATGTAGGTCATGCAGGTTACCTCAGTTCTCTTTTTTTTTTTCTAGTGTCTGATGTTCCAAGGGACCTGGAAGTCACCCCCACCAGCCCGACCAGCCTTGTGATTTCCTGGGATGCTCCTGCAGTGACAGTCAGATACTACCGGATCACTTATGGTGAAACAGGTGAGGGCAGGCTGCTGTGGCTAGTCACAGACTAGAAGCTCTACCCTGATACCATTAGAAAGATATAGAAAATAAAAATGGAATGTTTGACTGCAGCAGATAAGCTCTTACATCTCTGAGATTCTTGCAGCATATTTAGAGAAGATTGTCAGATATAGATGCTTTTTTTTTCTTCAAGGTGAGTAAATAATTTCTTTTCTACCAAAAAGAAAGAGCATCTAGAGCACTCCATGCATTTTAGAGGTGGTTCTGTGAACATATTTCATTTCTTCTCTTGGACTGGTCTGAAAGACTAACTCAAGATCTACTGAAATCAACAGAGTCCTCTCTTCTGCTTGATGCATATAGGATTGTTCTGGGTTTTGTAATCTATACTTTAGAGAGCCATTACATTTCTTTTTCTGCCCTACTGTCCTTAGGTGGAAGCAGCCCTGTGCAGGAGTTCACAGTGCCTGGCACCATGTCCACTGCTACCATCACTGGCCTCAAACCTGGAGTAGACTACACCATCACCGTGTATGCTGTAACTGGCCGTGGAGACAGCCCTGCCAGTAGCAAGCCAGTCACTGTCACCTACAAAACAGGTGAGACCTGTTTAAAGAAAAAAAAGAAATGTACAAAAAAACCCCTTACATCTGTGTTGGCTTATCTCCATTAATTTGTATCACTGGTCCCTGGTTTCTTTTGAAAATCATGGCTTATGTTGTAAGCTCACAATTTTCAGTTGAGGTGTGTATGATAATAACATAACACAGAAGGGGATCATGGACTTGAAGGAGGGAGACCCTGTGGAGTCTAGGTGGGGATACAAGCAATATTTGACTAGAGTGGAAACCCTCTGCTGGGCTCTCCTATCATGGGGGCACTGTCATCTTAACTCTGGTGCTTCTGGTGCACGGTCATATCATGTCATCCTGATGCGACCTGACCTTCGAGCTCTAGGAGTGTCATCTTGCTCCTGCCCTGGATATAGCCTAATCCTGCTCCTACTGTAGCTGCAGATAAAGGCATTTGGTAGCCTTTAAAACAACAAAAGTTCCCCAACTAACATGGATACGAGGTCAGTCACACACACATTGCTGGTAAGGCTTTTTTTGCTCTGGCCTAGCATGAGGGACAAATAAATAGCAACACGTTTTCTTCTGTGCTAAGAAGCACAGCCTAGAAAGGGAAGAACAAAATTAAATTCAGATAGGAGGCAATGGTGGAAGGAGGGTTTTCTGTGCCAGCATACTCAGAAAACTTTTTTGTTGCTCAGAAATAGACACACCGTCCCAGATGCAAGTTACTGACGTCCAGGACAACAGTATCAGCATCAGATGGCTTCCTTCAACATCCCCTGTCACAGGGTATCGGGTGACAGCTGTCCCCAAGAAAGGACATGGGCCCACAAAGACTAAAAATGTCCCTGCAGGTAAGAGTGCATGACATCCTTCATCAGACCTGTAAAGAAAGCAAGATGTGACCACTAGAATCAGCTCTACCATGCACTAGGCATATGCTCAAAGGCAAATTTTCTCCTGCTTGTACTTTTCTTTTTTTTCCCCTCTATCTTGCTGACTTCAGTTGGGTCTCATCCAGGAGAAGCTAGGGCAAACTTTTGCTCCACAAGTTCTACATTTCTTTGATGCCACTCCACTGTGTTGCAAAGGTTCATTCTTGGCAACCTCAGTGCCCCTGAAAGGCATTTAATTTTCAAAGACGTGCCATTGGATTTTCTATCATCCAGAAAAACTTCCTCTGAAATCCTTCTGAAGGACTAAGGTGACCCTTAGTCATAGTTTGGACTCAGTCCCATATGCTACAGGCTTGACCTTGTTACTCTAGAACATGCCCAGTCCACACTCAGGTTGTCTTCAGGAACACTTTTTTGTGGGATCTTCAGAGATTAGCACTCAGGGATGCTTGTGCTACAGAAGGGATAATGGTCAGTCTTAGCCCAGAAACTGGTGAGTGCTGGTCTTCTCTAGCTTTACTTTTTTCCCCCTGTGCCAACTTGCCCTTTTAGCTCTGGGACCTTTGGGTAAGGTACAAGTGACAGGTATCTTGTGCACTGCCAGAGAAGTGTAGTGCAAGCAAAAAGCAAACTTGCCATGTCAAACCTGTCTCATTCTAATGATGTTTATTTGTGGTATGGCTTACACAGGCCCTTCATTCAAGGCTACTTGAAGGCCAGTTCTCAGCAGCTTTGCGCAGCTGCGGGTGGGCTAATGTTGTTCTTTCCTGACAGATCAAACGCAAGTCACTATTGAAGGTCTGCAGCCCACAGTTGAGTACATGGTCAGTGTCTACGCTCAGAATCAGAATGGAGAGAGCCTCCCCTTGGTTGAGACAGCTGTCACCAGTACGTATTTCACCACACGGTAACAAAACAAATGTTAGCTACTTATGTCTGAATCTACCATGCAGCATCACAGCCCCAGTGAAAGCAAGGGGCAGGTGTGTCGTCTCCAGGAGAAAGCAAGTTGGTCTGTCCTGTGATATGTACTGTGCACCTAAATTGCAGATGCTGGCAGAAAATGCAGGCCCTCTCCCTCAAACGCTGGCAAAATGCAATACCCCACCTCCTCAAAATGCTGCGCTTCTGATTTTCTTTCACTAAAGCCACAAAAAAAAAAATCTTCTGGGGTTTTGTTTGCCTTCAGCCAATCAGTGGAAAAAATGTGCTAAAATCTCCTTTCTGGAGCTAGGTGGCAAAGGTGATTACTGCGAAGGGACTGGACTGGGCTTGGGAGTGCTTGCCCGGTGCAGCGGAGTAAGGGAAACCACCCAAGTTCTAACAAGTGGGGATGAAGCACTGCAAAAGAAAGGACAGCTCAGTCCTCGGATGTCTGCCTGAACAAACAGCAGTGCTGCTCTGGATAGAGGTGGCAGGAGGGAATGTGTAGCTCAGAGGGGTATCTCTGATTTTTAGGGACACCTCTGGGGTCTGGATTTGGATTTGCACACGCATTATTCCCTTGCTCAGGCTTGTATTCCAAACCACAGCTCAGCCCCAAATACAGAATTGTCCTAAAGGCAACAGGAGCATCTCTGAAGCTTTGCAGAGACAGAGTCCACATCAAATTTAAAGCCATCAAATTTAAAGCCAAAAAATTCCTGGACAAAAAAAATCACCTTTGCCAACTAGAAAACATAGAAAATTAAGGACTAATATAACCTGGCAAATTAAAAAAACCCCTTAATCTAAAAAGGATAATTTGAATGCAATATAAAAATGTTAGGCCAGATGGTCCCATTTTGTGTAACAAATGGGTATAGCTTTGTGGTAGCCACCCTAGACTTCTGGGGAGCAAAACTCACCTTGCTCTCTAGCACTGAGCTCCCACTTTGCTAAGGAAATCTGATGAATGGGTCAAATTGGGAACTGTGCCTGCCACCCAGTTGCACCTGCAGTCATTCCCTGCGCACTCAATACAAAGCTGAAAAGTTTATTTCTAACTGATTTAAAAAGATAATATACTTAGTAATTTGCTTTCTTGATAAGTATGTTAATTGGATATTAATTTATGAAAGAAAATAGCGGGACTGATTCTCCTTGGACTGGCACTTTGCACAGCAGCTTACAAAAGTGAAAAGCAAGTGCAGCATGAATCCGAACGCAGCGAGTCGGGTTGCCTGGCTGTCTTTAGCTCTAGAAACCGGTTACTGGCCCTGATGGCAGAATTGGGTCTTAAAATTTCCATTTCTTCTTTACTGTTGACCACTTTAAAGTAGCTTAATGCTGCTAGAGTTGGGTAAAGGGAGTTTCAGTGTCAAGGGGACTCCAGCATAGGTAAGGAATTGGTGTCCTGGCTGCTTTGAAGGTGGTAATTCAAGTCCTGTTGGCTTCAAGAAGGCCAAGGTTGCTTTCCTGCTGTCTGGCACCTACCAACTCCCAGCCTTACTCTGCCTGGGTGTAAGCATGTGTGCAAGGTGCAGCACAGAGGAGAATCAAGTACCCCTCTCCCACGCAAAACCGAAAACTGCTTTGCATGTAACAAGAAATGCTTTTTGTTTTCCTCACCCACAACCTGCTTTTTATCACCTAACCTCTTACCGTTAATTTGCCTAACAGACATTGACCGCCCTAAAGGACTAACATTCACTGAGGTGGATGTTGATTCCATCAAAATTGCTTGGGAAAGCCCGCAGGGGCAAGTCACCAGGTACAGGGTGACCTACTCAAGCCCTGAGGATGGAATCCATGAGCTATTGCCGGCCCCAGGTGGCGAAGAAGACACTGCTGAGCTGCATGACCTCAGGCCAGGTTCTGAGTACACTATCAATATCGTTGCCATATACGATGACATGGAGAGCCTGCCCCTCACTGGGACCCAGTCCACAGGTACACCTTTAACTACACCACCCAGCAGGCCACGGCAGCAGCAGCTTCTGCCCTGTTGGGTAAAGAGTACTTCCATGCACAACGGGTGCTCCGTGCCGGGGAAGCCTCAGGAGCAGCCAAGGGGATGTGATTGCTCTTGAGATGGAGAGTTGGCTGTCAGCAGAGTCAGCCTGCACTCATTAGGGAAGACAGGGAATCAGCAGGATTGAAGGAGCAGACTCTAGAGAAAGGAGGGATATTACCTTATAGTCTACTCTGTCCTCAAGTGAGTCAGTAGTGTCCGGTCTCTAGTTGCAGAGCCAAATTCATGATGAATCACCCTCTCACAACACTTGTCTTTAGGATGTGGGGCACCTTCAGGCAGAGGCAGTTACCAACAACAGTGACATTAGGGAGCTTTCGGGGTCCTTGCTGTTGGACGTGGCAAAAGATCAGTGTGAGGGGCTTGGAGATTGCTTGACCCTCAGGTCTCACAGAGCCTCTAGGTCCTTCACTGGTACTGCATGAAGGACTATAGCCTGTGTGTGCCCATGCCCTGCACTCTCATCACCTCCACAAGAAGAGGATGTGCTCCCTTCAGGAGTGCCTTACGTGCCACTCTGATCCAACTCCATGTAGAATACCTTTAAAAATACCTTTGTGAAAAAGGAAGCTAACTGCTTGATGTAGAATTACTTCCAGCAATATGGAATCCATTGCAAAGCTTTCAGCATTACCAGCTGGGTCTCCCTTACAAAGGCAGTAGCTTTGTAATAAAGGTCTCATGTTCATTTGTGGATGAAAAGTTGATACTATAATTCCAGAGCTATAATGAAGATGGTGGTTCCCTGTGTACAGGTTGCTATACTAAACTGAAGTGCTGTAATGATGGAAATGTCTGGCTGACTACCTGCCAGAAATGCAAATACAGTGATTTTTTAAAACCCACTCTCTGTGGTTTTCCCTTTGTGGGCTGTTCAAGAGCATACTGGAAGTCATTGAAGACTTCCCATTGACTCTCGTGGGCTTTAGACTGAGCTCCAAGCAAAGCAACAAGGGAGAATTATCTTGTATTTTCACTCTATAAAAATTAGAAACATTCACAGCAACGTGCTAATAGTGGGCATTATGGTAAGGTATATTTTCCCCATGTTTACAGCCCAAGGATTACTGACAGGAAGGCCAGAAAATATTTCAATAGATGCTTCCTTCTTTTTTGGACAACATTTGTTTTTAAAGAGATCACATGTGTTAATTCATGAACAGACACTTGTTCAGCCTTATGGGCACCACAGCTCTGCTTTTCCATTGCCTTGCTCTCTGTGTAGTAATTTACACTTGTGTAAGTGGCTGTGAAATGCTTCCCCTCTGCATTTGCAGTATTTTTATATCATCTTTGCAATTGCTGAGCCTACCTCCTACTTACTTTTGTAAATCATCCATCGTATTTTAGAAGGGAACAGAGACAGGCAGGTGAAGCAGGACTAAACTATTAGCTGTGCGATGAAAAGCAGAGATAGGCAGAAGAATTAGCCTGGCCTACTACAGATGTAAGTACCTCCCAAAGCCTTCACCTTATATCCAGCTAGTGTTAGTCGTCTAACTTCAGGGTGGAAGCATTGAGTTCTCCTTGTTTCTGCTGACAAGTGTTACTGTAGATGTGAGAATCTCCTCCTGAGCACCTTGTCCCCTTCCACGGTGCTTTATGCCTGTGTTTGCAGAAGGCTCACCATTTTCCTGCCCATATATTTCAGGCCTAAGCCTGTCTCATCCTCAGGAGAGGATATTGTTTTAGCCAAGATTGTCATCTTTAAACTAACCATGTGCCAATCTGGATTCTTGCAGCAATTCCACCTCCTACAAACCTAAAGTTCACTCAGGTAACTCCCACCAGTCTTACCGTCAACTGGAACGCGCCAAATGTTCGCCTTACTGGCTACAGAGTCAGAGTGAATCCCAAAGAAAAGACTGGTCCCATGAAAGAAATCAACCTTTCTCCGGACAGTACATCTGCTGTTGTATCTGGATTAATGGTAACTCTTCTTTGTGTTGTGGGAGAGAGGTGTTAGGAGAGCTTGGAGCAATTTCAAATTCCTGGGTGAGGAACCTCAGTTGGAGTAGATCACTGCAGCTCCTCTGAAGTCTGATTAGCCATCAGCTGTAACTGCTCCTTACCAGAGGTTTTAAAAGGCAAGGCACGGCCCTGCTGAATCTGCATTCTTTTCTGTGCCTCATTGAGTGCAGAGAGACTGGATGCCTCTTAATCAAATGCAAATTATCAGCTTCCCAACCAGCAGTAACCCAGTAAAATGCTTTTACTCATCTTTCACAAAAGAGGTCAGATAAAGTAATCTAATGCTGGGGTTTTCAAGCTGTGATATGGAGCTCTGGAAGTCTTTTGCCTATTTTTAAGACATCTGCAAAATGTAAGTAAAAAATGCAAGTCTCTAGTGAGTAGACTTAAATGTGCTATATAACCATCTTCTCCACTGGAAACATTTCTGGAATTCCTGAATTGAAAAGGCTGAAAATCACTGCTTTTATGGTTCCTGCTATCTTAAAAAGCTACTGATCTGTTTTTAAGGAGTTTTATGAATCCTTTTCAGAAAGCAACCTTAAAAAAATGTTCTAATCTAAGTTTACTCCTGATCTGATGTATTCAAGGACAAAAGACCATGCTGTAACTTCCACCATTCTCTTTTCCCAGCAAGAGCACCTTATCATAGCAAATAGCATCCATTAACCCCAGGAAAACCAGGATGTAAATTAGGATGTTCTTCAAGAATCAGCTCTTCAAAGCTTCTAAAATGAGACAGATTCTAAAATGAGGGATGACAAATAAGCTTCTTTTCAGGATTTCCTCTGCTCCTGGGTGTGCACAGATGCACTACTAGTAGTATTGACAGCACTGCTTATCAGTGTCCATGTCTACTCTTTTCTTACAGGTGGACATAACTAGAATTATCCCATCAATCCTTCACTGATTGGAGTAATTTTAAGGCTTCATACTCCAGTAACTGGTGACCAAGAAATGTGGCTCCATCAAATGCTGAATGGTGTATATCCCACTGAGCCAGGTCCTTGTCATAATGTGGAATAACTTTGTTTGTTCTAGGTAGCAACCAAGTATGAAGTGAGTGTCTATGCCCTGAAGGACTCTCTGACCAGCAGACCAGCCCAGGGGGTGGTCACCACTCTTGAAAGTAAGTAGTGATCCTCCACAAACGACCAATTAGTGCTGTGGGTGCAGAGGCCAAGATCCTACTCAGCTGGTAAGATTCCCAGTCCCTGATGTACTGACAGGAGACCTTTCCCTTTTGGTGCAGATGTTAGTCCCCCTCGCAGGGCCCGTGTGACAGATGCCACTGAGACAACCATCACCATTACCTGGAGAACCAAGACTGAGACCATTACTGGTTTCCAAGTTGATGCCATCCCAGCAAGTGGCCAGAACCCCATTCAGAGGACCATCAGCCCTGATGTTAGGACTTACACTATCACTGGTAAGTGAGGTGCTTCTGCAGGTGCAGGAGTTTCTAGGGTCCTATAAGAAGGATCACTGACTTCTTGTTTTGTAGTGCAGTTTCTTTAATGAGAAACACTATAGAAATATCCTCAGCAAGGAGACGTGCCTGTTGGAGCAGGGCCAGAGGAGGCCACTAAAATGGAGGGCTGCAACACCTCTGCAGTGAGGACAGGCTGAGAGAGTGTGGGTTCTTCAGCCCAGAGAAGAGAAGGCTCCAGGGAGCCTTCTGGCCTTGTAGTACTTAAAAGGGGCCTATATGGAGGATGGGGACAATCTTTTTACCAGGGCCTGTTTCAACAGGACAAGGGGAAATGGTTTTAAGCTAAAAGAGGAGAGATTGAGATGAAAGGAGGAAGAAATTTTTTACACTGAGGGTGGTGAGACCCTATCCAGGCTGCCCAGAGAACTGTTTGATGCCCCATCCCTGGAAGTGTTCTAGGTGAGGTCGGATGGGGCTCTGAGCAACCTGCTCTAGTTGCAGATGTCCCTGGGCACTGCGGGAGGGGGTGGACTAGATGACCTTTGTATGTCCCTTCCAACCCAAACTGTTCTGTGATTCTAACAAAAGGTGATTCTAACAAAAAAGTAAAAATACCAGAGTCAAAAACTAGTCCCCAAGAAGTTGTTGTTGAAAGACATTCTGATGCCCCTTTTAGATGACTTCCTTGATTACCTAACATTTATGTTTCAACTTCATTTTAGGCTTGCAACCTGGCAACGACTACAAGATCTACCTTTACACTCTGAATGAGAATGCACGCAGCTCCCCAGTAGTGATCGATGCCTCCACTGGTAATGGTCTCATCTGACTTCACTGCTCATGCTAATGCATAGTAATTGCATATGGGCAGGCATAAGTTGTCTATCTGAAGAATGTATTTTACTGCATTTGACTCGTTTCCTTTTGTTTTCACCTAGCCATTGATGCTCCTTCTAACCTGCGTTTCCTCACGACCACAAGCAACTCCCTCCTGGCCACCTGGCAGCCTCCACGAGCCAAGATCACAGGCTACATCATCAGATATGAGAAACCTGGCTCACCAGCTAAGGAGGTTCTGCCTCGCCCTCGGCCTGGCACTACTGAGGCTACTATTACTGGTACTTGTCTTTTTGTCTGCAGTTCTTCGCCTGAAATGCTTAAATTTAGAGAGAAGGGGAAGGCCTGATTATAAAATGCATTGGTGGTCTGTTGAGAGAAAGGAAGAGTTTTGTTCCTTTAATGACAGAGTGATACTATAAGCACACCTGTCCTACAAACACAATACACTTCTCTGAGCAGATCAACCATCAGATTTAAACAGTCAATAACTGTTATTTCCACCACCCCCACAACTGTCATCCGTTCAGGGAAAAAAAGCCTGTGGCTTTGGTACCTCATCGGTCACATTCTGAAGATTCATTGGTTTTTTTTGTCTGCAGTGCCCATGAGCCAAGGTGATGTGTTCAGATTTCAACTTGCTCTAAGGAGCAGGGTGCTGGACTCTTTGTACTGTCCTGAAAACCTCAGATCCAAAAAGCACATAACTGTACTATAGCCATACCCACCTCTTACTCCACCTTAGATGCCACACAGAATCATAAAAGTCAGCCCTTAAGTTTGATTGCGTTGTGTCCTTCTTCCCTTCACAGGTTTGGAACCAGGAACTGAATACATCATCTACATCATTGCTGTGAAGAACAATCAGAAGAGTGAACCATTGGTTGGCAGAAAAAGGACAGGTAAAACAAATCCTGGTATTGTTGTATGGCAACAGGAGATGACTTCTTCCACTTGGGGAATACAATCTCAGGACTGAAATAATGGTGTTATTTAAAATACCCTGAGCCAAATAGGCTTTGTAAGGAGGCTTTTCTTTCTAGGATGCAGGAGGTAAAATTCTGAAGTTACACTAATCCTATTTAGCTGTATTTGGACTCTAAGAACAGAACAGCATGCTCGATGCTTGATTCTTGCCTGGGTGCCGAACTGATAAGTAAATCAGGGTTAAAACTCCCTTTTCTGTCTAGCACATGATTGCATCAATTGCAGAATCGATTAATTTGTTGCTCATTGTATTTTTCTTACTTTACACCCTCCACAGTGTGAGACTGAGATACCTGTAGCAAGGAAATTAATAGCTGTAAATCCAAATAGAATCAAGGATCCAGTTTCTTACTGCACACTAGTGATTTTTTTCTAAAACTGATAACCTGTGAATATCTCCTGTAATCATTTCTTCTCAGTTTGAGCAGTGGTGTCGTCTTTGGGTTGCAGTGTTCAAAACTTGCTCACCTGTATGAAATTCTTTTCATACCAACACACTTTTTACACCTATTTGTTAAAGATACCCGTATATTTATGATACATAAATATACAGACATAGAAATTACTTTGACAATCACAATGAGGTCATAAAAAGTGTGTTGCATCTTGGGATGAAGGCTAATCTTTGATGCTTGGAATGGTGTGCAGCTCCACTCTAGCTCTTTACTATGCCACTGTTAATTTGCCATGCTTTGCTTTATGGCTTTTAACCTTTCTTTGGCTAGATGACCTTCCCACGTTGATTACCAGACCGCATCCCAATCAACCTGATATCCTCGATGTACCTTCCATTGACGAGGGGACCCCTTACCTCACAAACAATAGGTATGACAATGGAAACGGTATCCAACTTCCAGGCACCTCTGGGCACCCGCAGACAATAGGACACCAGGGTCAAAAAGTAGTCTTAGAGGAGCATGGTTACAGACGGCCTGTACCCACTACAGCAACTCCCCTTCGGCCGGGGTCAAGACGGCAACCACCAAATGTAGATGAAGCGATAGAAATCCCTGGATACCAGGTGCCTATCATTGTCGAACCTTCTTACCCGCACTCCCGCGTGCCCAGGCGCAACGACACCACGGGTCAAGAAGCTCTTTCTCAGACAACCATCTCTTGGAGACCATTGCTGGAGAGTTCTGAATACATCATCTCATGTCAGCCGGTTAGCCAGGATGAAGATACTCTGCAGGTAACCCAAATGTCCCAGCACAGGAACAGCAGTAGCCTCACATGTGACAGCAGAGGTTTTCTGGGAGTCCGGTCCCCTTGCTGTGTTGAGAGACAGTTGTAATTGGCTTTAAGAGTTGTCTTAACATGTAGCTGAGAGCAGAGTAAATGCCTTCCTCTCGCCTTCATGGAGAAGGCTACAGGATAAAATTGCTAAAACAACCCTTGAAATGCTGCCAGTAGCAACATGTCACCGGGGAAGCAGTTGGGAGCTTCAAAGGCGGCTGCTGCTTCTCCAAGCCACAGACTCCCTTAATCCTCCTCCATTTTCTCCCTTGGTTTGTTTCCCTGAAATGGCAGCAATAACACGTTCCTCACGGACCACAGTCCAGCATTGTCAAGTTTAACTTGATGTTGTCTGAAGCTCTCAGATTATCTAAGAGGAGTAGGCTGGCTCTGTCATGGTGTAGAGCTTAGAAGTCATACCAAATGTCTTTTCTGTGAGCAGGGTGACACCTCAGGAGTACTCACTATTCCCTTTCCAGTAATTTGGCATGGTCTTCTTGTTGCAGTTCAGGGTTCCTGGCACTTCCTCCAGTGCTACACTCACTGGTCTTACAAGAGGGGCCACCTACAACATTATAGTGGAAGCCCTGAAAGATCACCGGAGACAGAAGGTGCTGGAGGAGGTGGTCACAGTTGGCAATACTGGTAAGTAAAAGCTTTATGGAATCTAAGTGAACCTGTGCTGTCCTTGCCTCATGTCCCTTACTCAAGGCAACCTACCTGGTGCCCAGGCTTGAGAATAGTTCAGAGAGGAAACTCCTGACAAGAGGAGCTCAGAGCACAGCACTGGGACAAGTGATTTGTGAGGCCCACTGGTTTGGCGTAACTGACATGCTGACTGTGTGACTGGAGCTGTTTTGATCTGTTGTCTAACCATGAAGAATGTGCTTTGAAGCTTCATGCACTTGTCTAGGGTCAGTGCCCGACATAGCAAGAGATTGGGTATTAGCTGCTCTCAAAGGAAGTTGGTGATCATGCTGGTGTCTCGGGTTCCTGCCCGGCAGCAAAGATCTGCTGTCACAGTAGCACACCACGTTTATGGGAAGGTGTTGGTGGCCAGCTTAACTGCTCTGAGTGATTTGCCACTGCTATGTTGGTTATCCAACAGCACCACTGGACCATCCTGAAGGTCTGGCAGCAGGAGAGGCTGCCTGCAGGGATGCTGATTAAGCACAAATTGTTAGCACTTAGAAGCCACGTGACCATCCGCAACTACTTGTGGGCCAGGATAATGCCACCTCTGGAAAGCCCAGGGCCCACACACAGCCTGTGGAACCTGGGCTTTGCTTTTATCAGCATGGGCATTTGGTCAACAAAGCTTTCTCCCTCTGTCATCTGTGTTTGTGCTGAGGTGAAAAAAGAAATGAAGAGATTTACTTTTTCTGCCCATTAAGCCTGTCCATGTAGCCTCCTACTTGCCCTGGTCTCCCTGGACAATAAAGCTGTTGCTCCCCTTCCAGCACCCTAGTTGCCTTATTTCTGTCACAAACTGAACCAAGAGCATTAACTCTTGACCCCGATCATCATGCACTGCGCTAGCAGTCATAAAACACCTGCCTTCTGTCAAGGCATACACCTAAGGTGGGAAGTCAATCTATCCAACACGTGATCTGGTCTCCTTCTCCCAGCCCCCTCCCATGAGCTAGAGTCTGAAGTGCCCCAAAAAAGTGCACATGCAGTTACCAACCTCCAGCTGTTCCCCAGCATCTCACAGCATGTTTCTTTTAAAAACAGGCTAAGTCAGGTTGTTACTCTCCAGCAGCAAATGCAAAAACTCACACTCGCTTGAAACTTGGCAAATCAAAATGGAAATAACCTTCATGTCAGGCTTTTTTTTATCATACAGCTGTTCTGACACATGCAAATGGAAAACACATCACAGGGAGTCTGGACTGCTGACAGAATCATCAAGTATTTGCCCATGGGGTAGCTCCCTTACTGCCAGCATATTGTAAGGGAAGATTAAAAAAAAGCATGTGTTCAGTGAAAATCATTCTGTCTTTCAGTCGTTGCTATTGCTGTGTGTGATCCCCGTTTCTTTTTTTTTGTTCCAGTGTCTGAAGGACTAAACCAGCCAGCTGATGACACCTGCTTTGATACTTACACTGGCTCCTTCTACTCCATTGGCGAGGAATGGGAGCGGCTGTCTGAAACTGGCTTTAAACTCTGGTGCCAGTGCTTAGGCTTTGGCAGCGGTCATTTCCGATGCGACTCCTCTAGTGAGTAGCTTGCTTTTGGCCATCCCTGTCCCCAAGCTCCCTGAGCACTAATGGCATGTTTGACAGAACCAGCCTGTTCCAAACATGACACAGATGAATGCAGGCTCTTGAGAGGTTTTTAAACCAAAGCAGTGTTTTGCATCATGAGAAAGTGATGGAAAACTTCGATTGCCACTGAGCTGTGCAGCTTTATCCAGTATTGCCATGTCAGTGATCATTTCATCAGCAGCAATTGATATGTATTGATAGGTAATGACTCTTTCATCAGTGAAATGTTGTATTTTCTCTACCACTGCCAGGTGGCAAAGTGAGAGAGGCAAGACATTTAAGTGGCCATATCTGAGTAGCCATTTAAGACAGCTTTGAGTAATAATTATGGTTGAATTTTCATCTCTTTATTATCCACATCATTGCACTGGGCAGACAGAACTTGCATGGATTTCAGTGGGTATTGCAACAAGCACTGAATTTGCATTGCACGCAGCATCCAGCACAAACAGTTTTCTGATTTTGTCAGCTGGCTCTTGAAGCCCTGTAAAGCAGGTACCACCTCTGCCAGGGCATCAGGCTTTATTCTTTGCAGGGCTGTGGTTTGCATAGGAGAGTACCTGACTTCATGGAAGAGAATGGAACAGAAATCTATGATGGAGTGGTTTGACACAACATATATCCAACTATGTTAAACTGTGCTTTTAAAGTGTGGAGTAAGCTGAGAAAAGAGGGTACTTCTGCAGTATGTGCAGACTCGGAGGAGTGGCTGCGGGCACTTCTTTCATAGGACTAATATTTGTATTTCATCATGTGATATACATGTGTTTGGCAGTCCGTGATACAGATTTACTCAGTATTTGCTAAAAAAAGAGCATTTAAAATATTTTCATTGCCTTCCTGCCCCATTGCTGTTAAATTCCCTTTCATTTCTCTTCCTTTCCTCTTAGCCAGCCCTCCTCACTCTGTCACACAATCATTTTGGTTGGAAGACACCTCTAAAATAATCAAGTCCAGTTGTTAACTCGGCACTGCCAGGTCACTATTAAACCATGTGCATCAGCACCACATCTCCATGGCTTTGAAACCCTGCCAGGGATGGGGACTCCACCACTGACCTGGGCAGTGTGGGTCTGGGTCAGGCCTTGACAACCCTTGCAGGGAAGAAATTGTTCCTCATGTCCAACCTAAACTTCCCCTGGCACAACCTGAGCCAGTTTCTTGTTTTATCACTTGTTACTTACTCTTTCCCTAAGAGCCTCTAGCCATGTCCCAGATCTCTGACAGCCATCAGAAGTTACAAGCTGCAGGAGCTGAACCCATTTCCTCCTTGAGACTTAAATGAGCTGAAAAGATTCTCCCACCTGCTCCATGTTGGTTCCTGAGACACCACTGTGGTGTTCTCCTTCTGAGTCACTGCAGCATGGGGGATAACTCCTGCTTCTCTTGTTCCCCTGCCTTCTCCAGAGTGGTGCCACGATAATGGTGTAAACTACAAGATTGGGGAGAAGTGGGACAGGCAAGGGGAGAATGGCCAGATGATGAGCTGCACCTGCCTTGGGAATGGAAAAGGAGAATTCAAATGTGAACCTCGTAAGTCTCCTTCTGGTGTTAATTTAATGGAGCTCCCATTCCCAGGAAATTTCAGCATCTCGGGGCTGTTCCCGTTAATTCTGGTCTTTCTGCGGGGGCAGGCAGAGTATTGTTGTCTGTCATTTTGGGGGATGAATTGGTGACAGATTGAATCTGTTCTCACAAGAGCCAAAGGCATAGAACTTGCATTCCCAGGCTTGAAAAGATCAACCTCCCTCTTAGCTAAGGTCACAGCATACTCAGCTTCTATATGCCTTTGGCCCTGGAACCACATGAGGGACATGTCACTGTGCTAAGTGTTGTAGATCACCCTAATCAGTAACACGGGACTCTTCTGCAGAGCCTGTTGCCTGCAGATCCTCCAGACTTCACACTATGAATTAAACTGCATTGCTCTTGTCAGGAAGATACCCCCGTGTTCTAGTGAAAGCTGGAGATCTTTAAAAAATTACTGATGTTGCCCCTGCCAGGCAGGAAGCTTACAGTCAGATGGGGAGAGCAAGCTGGCCAGAGGCTCATCTTCTGATCATCTGGCTTCTCTTAGAATGCTTAAAGCCAAGCACAGGCCATGCAGCTGAGCTCTGCCTGTTCCCCCACAGATGAGACCACATGCTACGATGATGGGAAGATGTACCAAGTTGGAGAGCAGTGGCAGAAAGAGTACTTTGGGGCCATCTGCTCCTGCACTTGCTATGGAGGACAGCAGGTAAGCAGGAGGGGACTTGGTGTGTGAATGCAAGGATTGAAGAGAGGAAACTGTGCTGGAGTTTGGTTCTAAGACTGCTGGGTTTCAGGTCAGATGGTGTCTAGTGCCTGTCTGGCCAAAACAGCATTATAGAATGGTTTGGGTTAGAAGAGACCTTTAGGATCATTAAGTCCAACTGTTAACCCAGCACTGCCATGTCACCAGTAAACCGTGTCCCTCAGCACCACATCTCCAAGGCTTTGAAACCTCTCCAGGGATGGGGACTGTACTGCACTGCATGGTCTGGGCCAGGCATTGACAACCCTTGCAGGGAAGAACTTTTTTGTATGTCCAACCTAAACTTCCCCTGGGGCAACCTGAGGCTGTTTCCTGTTGTCCTATTGCTGCTTCTTTGGGAGAAGAGGCTGACCTGGCTCCCACCTCCTTTCAGGGAGTTGTTGAGAGCAAGGAGGTCTCCTCCCTGAGCTGCCTTTTTTTCCAGGCTGAACAACCCTAGTTCCCTCAGCTGCTCCTCACCACACTTGTGCTCTAGACCCTTCACCAGTTTCATTTCCCATTTCTGGATAAGCTGCAGCCCCTCGATGCCCTCCTTGGAGTGAGGGGCCCAAAACTGAATGCAGGATTCAAGGTGTAGCCTCCCTAGTGCCCAGCCCAGGGGGATGATCCCTACCCTAGTCCAGGTGGCCACACTAGTGATGATACAAGCCAGGATGCTGGTGGCCTTCTTGGCCACCTGAGCATACACTGGCTCATCTTCAGCCAGCTGCTAACCACCCCCCTCAGGTCCTTTCCCACCAGGCACTTTCCAGCTGCTGTGCCTCAACCTGCAGTGTTGCAGAGGGTTGTTGTGACCCAAGTGCAGGACTCGGCAGCTGACTCATAAGAAAACCAATCAGTAGGAGAGCTTAAGTACTTGCATGGGGCCCTGCATGTTACAACATGAGCAACCTCCCTGGTGGAGCTGTGTCCACGTGTATCAGTACTGGCAGCTCCTTGGCCATGTGCGTCAGCGTGGTCTGACTGGTGCCCGTGTGTTCTGTTTCTCCAGGGCTGGCGTTGCGACAACTGCCGCAGACCCAGTGTGGAGGTAGCTCCTGAAGGCTCTGCTGGCCATACCTACACACAGAGATACCACCAGGCCACAAACACTGTGAGTATTCTTCCCTTCTCTGGGCTATGGTGCAGATCCATGGGGTCTGTACAGGGCTTGAAGGCTAAGAGCAGTGTAGCTTCCTGCTTGGTCAGAAGTGCATGACAGCCACCCATCCAGCACCCCACCACTCTGCACAGCACAGAACGTACGCTCAAGCTCATGCTCCCACGCTCGGTGCTCGGCACCACAGTTGCCTCAGCGGGACTCCTCGGTTCCCAGCATGCTCTGGCTGAGGCAGTAGTGCATGTAGCCATCTCCTGCTCTTCACCTGCTGCTGTAACTCAGCTGTGTGCTTTGTGCTGAGAATCCTGAATGGCTGCGTGGACTGGCAGGGGTTCTCAGCCCAAATCACACCACAGTGGTGTCCGTCCTCACAGGACAGAGCGCTAACTGATTTCCTTCCCTCCTGACAGAACGTCAACTGCCCCATTGAGTGTTTCATGCCCCTAGATGTACAGGCAGACACACATCATCCACGGGGAAAGTAACATCCAGCAAGACTTCTTGCGGCAATGGCAACAGACAAACCAAAGTATAACTAACCTATCAGCCATGGTTACCATCCAAACTGGAGTGATGCTAGCAAACTGCAGCTTTGGAGAATGGCCCTCTGCTTGGGAGCTGTTCTCCCAGCTTAAGCTCAACTCACAGCTTCTCCAAGCGCCACTCTTGGAGTGTTTCAGACTTTTCTCATGATTGATAGCCCTTTGTCTTGTTTTTGTTCAGAGTGTTGAATACCAGTCAGTATTTTCAAATTTTAAGGAAAAAAAGGGGGTGGGTACAGACACTGAATCACAAATTGGTGGGAGAATCAAAACATTATGGGGAGAGGGGGGTGTAGAAATTTAAGGTTCCTGTACTATGTAAAGAGCATTTGAGTACAACATTACTGATGTTTAGTGATAGGAAAGTCCACCAAACACTTCTGCTTTCACCTAAGCGTGCAGCCAGCAATAAGATAGGAACAGCAAATCCAATCACTGTGATATTTAAAATATGCACAGTCCTAATTCTTTCTCAATGATCCTAGTATTTTTCTAGCTGTATCTTTATATCATACTGTTATTTATCAGTTTTGTTCCCCTGCCCTTCAAGTGTTTTTATATGGGAATAAAACGTATTGAAGACACTTAGTATGCAGTTGACAAAGAGGAATTTGGTGTAATTATGATCAGTGATTATTTTTATACTGTAAGTGCCAAAGCTTTACTACTGTGGAAAAGAAAAACAACTCTTTTAATAAAAAGATTTACAAACCAGGCATGTACTTCAAGTGAATCTCTTTGCTACCATGGAATCTAGGATGAAGATTATTATTCTGAGCTGGAGTAACATTGCTTTGAAACAAGATGGAACAAACATCTCAAGGAAGCATGAAGTTAAACCTCAAGAGGCTCTTTGTAGAGCAGTTTGTTAATTAAAGGCTTCCAGCTGCATCCTCTGCCCCAGTAGAGCACAGAGCCACCCTGAGTATGTATGTATGCATGCCCCCCCTGCAGGAGGCTTGCTGTGGGGGAATAGCTGGAGGGGAGGGAGAGGAAAATATTCCCTGCTTTGGCCATGAGCTGAGGAAAGAGATGGTCCTCAGTCCCGCCTGGTGCTTAAATACCTACACTCAAGTCTGCTCTCAGTGTTGGAGTTGCCACAAGTGAGGCTGTCCCCACTCATGAAGCTAGATGTTTTCAAAGCTTAATGGGAGTGGGACCCAGTGACTCCCCACTAAGTCCAAATGGAGCTGGGTCTGTGAGACCTTGCTTCCCCCCTGGGGCCAACCACCCCTCTGCAATGGAGGGCAACTTCTCTGTGAGCTGCTAAAGGGGGTAGAGAGGGGCTGTCACACCCTTCCTTCTCCCATTGCAAATGAAGATGAAAAAGGTGATATTCAAATAAAAAAAAAAGCCAGAACTGGGGTTCTTCAGGTGCTGATGAGAACACTCACACACTGCTTCAACCCTGGCACAGAAAGTCTCACCCCCCCCCGAGGGGACAGGCACCCCTGGGGTCTATGTCAGCACATTATGAAGTCCACTTTTGAGTCTACTGTGCTTCTGCCTTGTGGGGTGGGGAGGGAGGTAAACACAAAGTTCTCCTCAAAACCTTTTTTAAAAACACAGCCCCCCTTCCTTATCCTGACCACAGTCAGCAGGAAGCCCCTCCCCCTTACACTGCCTACACTGCACAACCTCTCCAAGCTTTGCAAACACAGGCTCTGAAAGGTTGTGTCATGATTCCTCAGGCTGCGTTCCTCTTGGCTGCAAAAGCACTGTACTAAAGTCAGTGGATTTCTCTGCATGGAATAAAGCAGAGCATGAAAATCAGAATTTGGCTTTTTAAGATGAGAAAGGCCCAAGGGGCAGTCGCTTTCACCGAGGGCTACCTCCAGAGCAACCACAACGTTTGCAAATGGTACAGTGAGGGCAGTGGAAATCAGTTCTAGCCTACCCCTGCTCAGGGGACAAATGAGTCTCTAAACTACAGAGCTAAAAATGGCATGGATAAGGACACAGAAGAATACTTTCCTAATAAACGAGATCTCTATTAATTTGTCCTTCCCCAATGAGGGTTATAGGTTGCAATTGACAAACTTAGTCCCTTGCTGCACAGACACATAGGCGTTTCCTGGATGAATGGGAAACGTGACCATCTCCTCTCCTCCCTCCACCATCCCCTCACTTAAAACAGCACCAAGCGCCTCGCTCCCCCCAGTAAGTGTGTTAAAAGAGAAATGATTTCAGTGGTGCATTTGCCTAAGCTCTCTGTAGCAGCCTGTGCCTTAAAGCATGAGGGTTCACACTGCTGACCATTTCTGGTTAGCATTTACCAGCATAATGCTGGCTATTTTGTCATGCAGCTAAATCTTTTATTCTCAGTTCTTTCAAAACCCACTAACTGACAGCAGTGCAGAGCCAGAAGAAATCTCAGGGATCCAAAATATCAAGCACACATCTTACCTTTTAGAAATAGTAACAAAAGGAATTGAGGTTTTTCAGTTCCCAGCCTTCACCCAAGCCATAGTGCATGAAGTGGCCACAGAATTACTGCTGGACCTTAAAACACAGGCTTGATGTATATCTGTGGTCCATTTGAACATTAGAATCAACTGATGTTGTCCAGCCTCAGTTACCTTAACAACCTGGGCAGCAGGGATGAAAGGACCATCTGCCCCAGGTAGCAAAGAGCTTTTGGAGGCCTCAGGGTCACAGCTATGCCAAGCCCAGGGGCATTTAAGTCCTTGGTTGTTCTTTTCCAGAAGAGCAGGCATTTCTCCACAGAGTGTTGTCTGAGCTAACTCAGGGCTTTCGTTAGAGTACAAGAACCACCAGAGTCAGGACTCTACTCCAGGAAGAGTGGAGGAAGGAAAATAAAGGAGAAAAAACCCAAAAAATTCCTCTGCTCCTGACTGTAAAGGTCAGAAACGATTCCTCCCCGCCCTCCATTTCCTTCCACGCTTTTGGGAGCTGTTCTTGTTCTGCCAGCACTGGACCTGCCAGGGGCAAGGCACCATAGGGTGATGGTGCAAAACAGAGCCTGTCAGCAGCATGCTTTTCAAAACACATCAACGGAGGGGAGCAGAGCTGTCCCTTGTGAGAGGAACCATGCCCTTCACTACCGGAAACAGACACAGTGGCAGAGCTGCACCACTCAGTCACTGCAAATATCAAAGGGAGAAGTAATTTGTTTTGCTAGCAGGTGATCAGCATACCTCGTAAGGAACCCCTGTGACCAGCACAGCTCTTCCTGACAAAGAACAGCTTGCCTGGCCTGCCATGCTCTGGGGTGGCTCAAAGCTCTTAAACCCAGTTGTTAGCCAGGACTCGCTGCCACCAGGGACTGGATTCCCCCCCTTAGGGCATCTCTCTGCAGTTTAAAGACAGCAGCTCCTGATCTGAGCTCAGAAGCTTGCCTCCAGACCTCCACTCAGGGCTCTATACCCCTGCCCAAGCAGGAAACAGCTGAGTGCCAGGCTTCACACACCACCAATTTTCTTTAAGAGGAAGGCTTTAGGCTAGTTGAAATTGTCACCACAGGGTGACAAGCCACCTCAAAAGGGCATTCCTGGGAGGTCACTTCACACTTGGAACTAGACCAGAGCTTTTCATCAGCCTCCAGGCAGACACGTGAGGCAGGGTAGTCAAGGACACTGTGCTTGGGACATGGGACACCAAGATAAAATTCTCCAGTCTTGTGTGACTCCTGTACATCCTTTAACCTTACCACAGGCACAGCAGGAGGCAGGAGCATCCCCCTGCAGATGCTGTGAGATGTTGTGTGCATAGAAGATTGCAAGTGGCTCAGCACAAGTAACAGCAGCAGACAGGCCCTAGAGAGGTACCACCTTAGATAGACATGTACTAGTATCTCATGCAGAGATCTCGCTTAGAAGATCAGTACCTATTAACTTCCATCAGTAGATTAAACAGTGCCCCAAGGACAGTAAACAAAGGGTAAATGATAAGCAGGAATACAGGAGAACAGGAGCAGCCACATGCTTATCAGCCAGCTCTATTTTAGCTGACACTTCAGAAGATGCAGGTAACACGTTCCTGATTGAACCTCACAGTGTGGTATGTACCAGCTATGATCAAAACAGCCCAACAGAAAAGACATGTAAGGAGAACAGTGGAAGAAAAGAGTCCAAACCTCAACTTTTAAAGTATAAAATCATAAAAGCCAGGAAGACTCCAAGCAGCGTGTGGAAAGCAACAGCCCAGAAAGCAGAAAGGGCTTAGGTGAGCACAGCCAACACATGAGCCATGAAGCAATGGACTGTTTTTATTTGGATTAGTGTCTTAATCTGGGCCCAAAAAGCAGAATCTGTCCTGCCTAATCCAGCCATTTGGCCATAATACACTGTAGAGATCAGAGAATAAAACAAAATCCACTGTAGAGATCAGAAAACAAAACAAATCATCCACTGTAGAGATGAGACTGCTCCCTTCCAGGCCAGAGCAGGAGCAGCACCAGGCACACAGAATTCCTGTGCAGTGCCCAGTGCCTAAATCACAAGGAGGGCAAGAGGAGCACATGTACCTGAAGCATATGGAATGACAGCATTAAAGGAAAACCAGTGTGTGGATTATGGTATCTTAATGACTTCTATCCCCCAGAAGTATCTTTGCTTTGCTCTGTTCTGGATCAAACTGAGGTAAAATCAAATCCTTGCCCAGAGTCACAGCAAGCCAGCAAGCAAAGCCAGCAGCACAACCTGAATCTCCCCTCTTCCAGGTCCACCTCCCACCTATACAGTCCTGCCGCTGCCTGAGCGAGGGGAACAGAGGCAGCCTGTCTGCACTGCACCAGCAGAGAACACAGCCACGACAGAAGCAGTTATTGCAAAACTACAGACTGTTCCTTGCCAAAACCAAACAGATTTTATAGAACGGAAGCCCCCAAAATCCCTTTGAAATGGTTATGGCAATTACCAGCAAAAATGTGTCTGGGCTGTTACTTTATTCATCTCACTGTGCTCCAGATTTTTCACTTTGTTTTTCTAATCAGGGTTCAAATCTGCTTAATGCAAATTGCACACAGTGGAGAGGGGAAGTGGCTCCTGGCAAGATGCTTCCCAGATGCCTGCCCATGAACTGTGAATGGAACTCCCCAGTATGACAACAAGCAGGTCAAACACCCAGGAATGAGGAGTGTTTTACTGTGGAGAAAGCGATCAGGCACTGCCACTGCCTTGCAGCCTAGGGCAGGAGTCAGAGCACCCAACCTTTCCTGAAGGACCCACTCCCCTCTCCTCATGGGGGAAGAGGACCATGGATTAGAACTGCCAGGAGAAAACTACCTACTGACTCAAAAAATAATCATTCAGTCATTTCAGTTTACACTGCAGATCTTTATCAGTTCATTAAGAAGTTGGGCCTAAGCCAGGCCTTTGTACCATTCCAAAGGCATTCAAATGAATTAGGAAAGCCTGGACTATAAAATTTACCTCAGAAAGAAACCTTTTTCCCGAAGGGTGCAGAATTTGGATGACACAAGATTCCACGTGGCTAAGAACCGTATGTTTATTTGCAAGAGAGACTTATTTTCCACATTGGAGGCCAACTTCTTGCTCCTCCGTTTTGTTAACATGGGGAAAGATCTCATTTGCAGATCTTACTAAGACTTGCTAAGCACAGATTGCAGGTGCCTCCCAATTAAGCTGCTGATATTCCAGTTACTGCTGCTGGTGAGACTGTGACTGAAGAAGGCCCGCCACAGCCCACAGCAAACTCAGTGATGAAACAGCCGAAGATTGGTGTGAATGAGAGTTATCCCCAGCTCGTTGCAAGCTTCAATCACAACGTCATCAGCAGCTGAGCCAGACGGGGCAGCGATGAACTGTACTCCACTCTGAACAGAGAGAGAAACAAGTGGAAGGATTAAGAGGATGGAAAAAACAAAATTCCCCCAGAAAAGGAGCTAGCAGCCCCAGTCCTTCATCCACACCCCACTACTTTAAGTGTTGAACAAAGGCTGCCATCACCCAAAGCCACTCTCAGCAGAGTTCCCCATGGGAGCAGACAGCTCTCTGCACAGCTCAGAAATGAGAGGAAAATGGTTCCTCTGGAAGCAAAAGGCTTTGTCTCAATCTTAAGTGGTTTAATGAACTTTAATCCTCTATTCATCCCAAATCAAAACTGAGCAATGACTGGATAATTACTACCCAAGTGAGACCAGAAACCATGAGAACCACCCATCCCAGGATGACCTCTTCTGGCCAGCAGTGCTGAGCAAGAGACATTCCTCAGCACCCCAGGCAAAATTAAAACGAAAAGCCCAAGCTGCACAGGTATTTCCTTAGGGTCACCCTGACTCCTGGCCCTGGCATGGCATTACCCGTTTGGCTCTGTCGACATTATCCCTGAAAGGGAAGAAGGCGTCGGAGCTGAGGGAGACAGCGGTCAGCTTGGCAATCCACTGCTTCTTCTCCTCTTCCGTTAACTGCGCGGGCACCTCTTCAAACATCGCCTGCCACTTCACCAGGTCTTCATGCTGCAAGAACAGAGAGAGACAGGTTGGCCCCGCAGCACGGGCTCCTGGCTGTCCCTGGTGAGTGACGATGGCACCCTTCTGACACCCAGCTCAGCTGGGCTGGCTGCTCCCACAACTCTGCTACCAGGAGCTTCCTACCACAGACTTTAAAATCCCAGGTGGTGCTGGGAACATGTTACCACCATCAGCTCTTTTTGTATCCTTCTAACTCCTTTCCGACCACCCCCCCACTCACCCCAGATTTTTAAATCTGCAATGCTCTGTTTGGCAGTTTGCTGCCTCTGTAAATGCCACCACACACAAACAGGCTCTGGCAGATGACTTAACACATAGCAAACAGCAGCTTGGTTTATGATTCACCTACTGAACCAACAACTGCTTCAGTTCTTACTCCCTTAAACAAGCAACTGCTCACAGAGATGATTCACAAGATCTGCAGTCCAGCTCTTGGCTTTCAATACTTAAAAAGGACATACTATTTTCTTGCCTCACTGCTGCTTGAAACAGGGAAGCCAGAGATGTCCAAGATGTCACACAAGCACATAGCAGCATATGCAAAGGGCAGGGCAATGAGAGCTGGAACAGTCACTGTGGCTTTAACCCCTCCTTACTGCTGGGGGAACTGGCAGATGGAATCAACCCCACAGCAAAGCACAGGGTAGGCTCCAGCACCTGGAGCAATCTCTGCAGCATCATAGGGACAATTCAGGACATTTTGCCATTGGGCTGTTAGGTGACCTTGGGGAAGTTACCACCCGGGCCACTTGATCCCTCATCTCTTTGGAATCACCAATTACTGACACCCACGCACAAAACTCACGCCAGACTTATGTGCTATGTGAAGACTTTGTGTCACAGAAGCCAGGCTCTCCAGAAAAACCTCTCGGCCAGCTCTTACCTCACCAATGGTCCCAGTGACATACTGATCAATGGCATTAGAAATCTCTGCTCTCTTCACACCTGCTTTGAACTTCATGGAGAGCACACGTGGGTGGCGCCGGAGCCACCAGTTGTTTGCCTTATCACCAGCCAGACGCGTGCAGTGGATCCTGGACTGCTGGCCAGCTCCGATACCGATGACCTGAAGCACACAGACACAAAGCACAGTCACACCCTGCTGCACAGACAGCACCACTGCGGCTGCCTTCTGGACAAGCAATTAGGAAAGACCTCCCAAAATCAGCTGCTACTTGCTGAAGCAGAGTGCAGATAATTAGCAAGGAAAACTGTGAAAATACCTGTATCCCCAATCCTGTAAACTGGTAATCAAACAGACCTAGTACTTACGGAAGCAAAACCCCAGAGGGGGTTCCTCAGGGAAGCTGCTCTGAAAACACAGTACTTGCTCAACTGCCATTTGCTTTTATCAGACCACTTTCTTTGGAGTTCTCAGGCACATTCAACCTCTGTGCATTTTTTCCATATACACTGAGATTAAAATACATGGAGACTTTTTGGAGGCTGGTGGTCAGGTAACTCTGCAAGCCCTCTGTCACCGTTCAATGCACAAGGCAAACAAGCTCTAGCATCCCATCCTGGGCTGGTGTAAACTCGCACTGGAGACAAAGGCAACTCTGAGATGCTGACACCACTGAAAACTGGATGTGGCTGGAGACAGCTTGGTTACTGGACACTGACAGAACAGCCCCAGCAGATCCAGTCTGCCTGCGGCCACAAACAGCAAGCACAAGGAACTGTCCTGAGGTCTCCTGGGCTCCAGACTGTCTGCTGTCCCTCAGCTGTGCCTCTGTCATGACAGCATGCCTGGCCCACAAAGGCCAGAACTAGCCACTGTGGCTGTCAAACTCAAGCTGGTAACTTTTCCCCATGGCCTTCAGAGCTGCGGGTCCTGCTTTGCAAAGAGCTCCTGCCATTTCAAACTAGAGACCTGATGGAAAGCAAGTCTCTCCCATAATTTCCTCCTCCTATGAAGCCACAGCTGAACTGTTCACCAGACTGTTCACACAGGGGACTGCTCCTGGGACACTGCTGAGGCTTAGCGGTTCTGGCCAGCGCCTCAGAGTTTCCAGCTCACACCGAAACAGATGGTAAAGCTGTAAGTCAAAGGCTGCCCTCAAAGGAATGAATCATTTGTCTTCTCATTCATCAAGACACAGTGACTTCACCTCTTACCAGAACCATAAAACATCCTGCTGGAGACTATTCCCCCAAGGAGGCAAATGAAAGGCTTGGGCTGCCATCTAATATCATCTGCTCCGCTACGTTCTTCTACAAGGAAGTTCACAGCTAGCCTGGGAAAAATGTGGTCATAAGAGGCACTTCACTAGAACATGTCAATCCAGGGAAAGTGCAATCATTTTTTTGTAGAAAAATGTGTTTTGATGCAATGCTGCTAGGGAAGATTTCTTCAAACTAGCCTGGAATCTCCAACCTGAAGAGGAGAAATCAGGAGGTTGAGCTTCTGCTTAATGCAGACTATAGCTTTGTACCTGAATCCCTCTTCACACTGGCCTGTCTGAACATACCTGTTCTCCCACTTTTTCACTTCATGTTCCTCCCTCTTTTCCTTCTTCCCACAACTCATCTCTCCCTTCCTCAGATGCTGGCTTTCTTCCATACAAAAACACAGCTTGAAACTCAAAATCCCCCACAAAGGAATCCTTCCCCCTCTGTTTTCTACACAAAAATTAATTTTCTTTCAGAGTTTAATCTCCTGGGAATCAAAAAGTATTTAGACAGAGCCTACTAAGTGTGAGGAGTGAGAGTGTAATACAGGGTGAGTAGAAAAATCACTTAATAAAAAAACCAGCTTGGGTGAAAATTGAGAACTACTTGACCAAAACTTTTGCTTACAGGAGAGCCAAACACAGCCCATAGCTGGAAGCATGGAGCAGACAAGATGGATAATGCCCAAAGGATCCTTGCAAACTGATCTGCATTGGCCTGAATTTACTCAGATTTACCCTGCATGAGTGAAAACAGAAACTCTACACAGATTTGGAATTATATAAAAAAAATCAAATAAAGGACTTCACGGCTGGGAAGACAAACGTCAGCACCATTGGTGGAACACAGCCAAGGTAGGTTTATCCAACTTTTTCTCTTACTGTGAAGAGAATAAAGAAAGAGAATAATTTTCAATTGCTAATTTACAACATGATGGTGTCACTAAAGAGAGCGTAAATCATGTTACAAACTGCCATAGTAGTGCTGAAAGTCAGAGAAACCAAGGGAAAGTGTTTATTGCAATTAGTGGCAGCCAGCTTCCTGCAAATTAAGTGACACTCAAGGCCTTCAGTTCTTACTCCCACTCCATGCTTGCTTAGAGCTTATTAACATCCTTGCTGGGGTGGCCGATCCACTCGCAAACCCAAGCTGTCAAACATTCTATGTGGCTGATACACACGAGTTTTGCCAGGCAGCAAGGATGCTGTGAGGCTGAAGTAACCGCTGGGAGACCAAAAGCAAGCTGGACTTCCCAGGCTTGGCTCATGGAGCCCACAAGCAGCCAGATCCTGGAAAAGCATTTTAAGTGTCACAGTCCTGAAGTTACTTTCCAACCCTGGTTCTTGATTTGTGCTGTTTGCTGGTTTGCACCCAAATTTTTGTTGTAGACATCTGATGGTAGGTGATAGAACCAGCAGTTAATTCTGCACAGCATCACCATGGAGAATCTAAATTAACCACTATCTTAGTAAAATTAGTTTTCAGTGGACCTTTTTTCCTTTCCCCATCTTTACCTTAAGATGCTCTCAATACTTCACAGCCTCTGGAAGCTTTCAGAGATGTTAACACCAGAAGGCAGCTCCAGCCTGAGCTCCTCCACCACTACCTACACTGCTGCTTCTGCACTTGGGCTGTAAGGAGGCTCTTCAGGAAGATATTAAGCTCCCAGCTGAAGACCCCAACACAAAATTCACTCCTCCTTGAGGTTTCTGGGTTGTTTTTTTTTAATAATCCAGACCTATAGAAGAGTTACTATGGAGAGCAGAGAACCAGCTAAACAGCAGCATTATGAGAATGAGCTGCTGGCCAAAAATACAAATTTTAATACCTTTGCCACAACTTTTGACTAACGGATTTAAGCTGAACACCCAGCAGCAACTTGGAAAGAAAGTCTGGGTTTTTTTAATTCAAGATTCATATCTCAACTACATATTTGATAATACCCTTATAAATCCCAACATCCATCATGAGCTTGTAAAGAAAAAAAAATAATCAGGGAGAAGAGATTGCTAATGCCCCAGTGGGGAATAAAAGAAAGCACATCCCATCTTGGAGAAAAAGTGAAAATAAACTAAGAACCATTTCAACAGTTAGATCCAGCTGTGAAAACTGCTGGTATTTCCTATGGCTCCATACAGACTACAAGCTATGTACATGCCCTCAAGAAACTATATAAAAGGAGAGAATAGTTAGAAAGAAATGACTTGGGGCCAAGCTTGCAGAAGCAGGTAAGAGCTTTACAAACCCTATCACTGCAAGAGCCACGTGTACCGGCCCAGTAGCTTTCTGTACACGAAATGATGTACACATTCAAGCCCAAGAAAAGTGCTCTCTGACCAGCTGGGCTGTGAACCCATGCTCTTCAGAGCCACCCGGTTTGGTTACCTGCCCGTCCTTGGCATAGCAAACTGAATTGGACTGGGTGTATTTGACAGCGATGCTGGCAACAATCAGGTCTCGGATAGCAGACTCCGGCAGCTGAAACGAAACACCAGGGTCAAGGCTCTATCCTCTAGCAATGTCCAGTGATCTGCAAACCCCCAATGCCATCAGAGGGAAAATAAGGTAACTGAAAAGACCCTGTTTTGTTCAAGTACCAGCAGATTTTGTTGAGACAAAGCGCTGTAAATGCCTGGTTTGGCAGCTAATCTCATACTTGTAAGGATAAGACTCAACCTCACCAGGTCAAGAGGGCTCTATCCCTGGCCCTGAGCCTGCCAGGTCTGCTGTATTTGCTCCCTGTCATCAGACATGCCCGCTGGTGAAAAGTGAAGGCGTGCTACAGTACACACGAGACCACTAAAATAATAATAGTTCCCAAAACCCACACTATTTTTTTAAGTCTCTTCCATTACTAATTTCTTGAAATAATTTTTATTACCTCTATATCTGAACTTGCTTCTGAGCCTATGACTAATCACGTGCTCATTAACATCTGTTCTTTAACGAGAACAAGATCAGAGAAATAAATAACGGGTAACTTTCTGATGATGTGAGCTCTAAATGATGAGCAATATTGAAAAGGTCAGAGTTTAAACAACACACGGTATACAAATGGGAGAGGTAACCAGTGAGTCAGAATGAGATCACAATGGATTCTCAGCACATGGCTGGCTCACCATAAGAAACTGCACATGGTAGCTTATTATTTATAAGAAAACACAAAAATTTGGGTAGTTGGAGATAAAGGGCAAGGTTCAGCTCCTCTTATTTATGCCAGGAATCAAAACAAAGGCAAACTACCCTGATTTACCCAAGTATATTTGATCCAGAAAGTCTGCTGCATCATTTTGTTAAAAGCCAGTTAAATTTCATTAAAATATTTTAAGAACTCTTAAAATAGAAGAGTGCTGACCTCCCTGATGAAAGCACGCTAGTTCATCCCACCAGTCCTTAAGGTCATTTCTCTTTTGACACTCACGTTTTTGTTCTTTGTAACAATGTTCTTGAACAGCGACCGGTCGATGACTGCATTGTTCCTCTTCTGCATGAGATGCAATCCATAGAGGGTTCGAACCTCATTGTCATCTGGCTCATAATGGGGATCCATCTGAAAGCCAAAGGACAGGCTGATAAAACACTTGTAAAGCAATTCAAAGCCAATGCCCAGTAATGGCTGAAGTTAAAACACACTACCTAAAGAATCTAAAAGAAGCAAACTGTTTATAGAAAGCACCATCGAATTATCTGATCATCTTGGGGCCCATCTGCAAACAATCATGCAGGACAGTTAACCCAGTGCAAGGGGTAAAATGAAATGGAGCTGTTAAACTGTGTCCGTGCCCAGGCTTATTTAGAATTTTGCTAGCCACAGTTCAGGTTCTTGAGACATAAAGTAACCTGGGTTAAGGGTACCAGCTCTAAATAGGAGTGTGCACCCACTTTATGTGGTTTCCCTCATCCATTTTGTTCAGATGAGCTTCCCTTAGCACCCCTCTGCAGACAGGCCCTACGACTATGACTTCATCCTCACAGAGCTAATTGAATTCAGGAGGTAATCAGCTGCCAAGATAATCTGCAATTTCATTCCTTCTTGCCTGAAGCTCCTGAGGCATCTTCTACAGCTCCCCCTGGTAGCAACACTACAACTGCAACTTCAGGTATGCCTTGGATTTTCTTTTGGTAATGCTACAGTAAAGTTCTCTGCTTGTTGTCTCTCCGAGTCAGGCAGAAATAGGACCTGTCTGGTTGTGCAGTATTATGTAATCTGTTAAGTCACGTTCACCAAAACAGCATGATTTTGAAGTTGCAGCAGCCACTGCGGGAGCCAGGAAAGCAACCTGACACTGGCTTGGCCACACTATATTAATATTCCTTGACAAGAATCCTGGTTGCAGTATGTAAAGGTGCATCATCCCAGCTCCAAGCTCTGCCTGTGCTGCCAACTCCATCACTGCCTGTGCTAAAGGCTACCCCACAAACACCACATGCCCAGACAAGGCTTCCTCCAGTAATACACCGCACGTGCTTCTCGCTGCCAAGACGCACAACATCACCGAGAAACTGGATCTTAGATACAAAGAACTCAGGGAGCAAACAAATTCAGCACAAGCAAGAGGCAAGGTGGCAAAGAGAACATGGAAACTCTTTCTTTGAAATATGCTTGCTGGTTCAGAGATTTAATTATTTCACGTGCACATCACTTTCAAAGCCAGGGAAGGCATTGTATAAATACTCCCCTCTAGGACTACAGGCTGAACGTGACCACAACACTACTGGTGCAATTCCAGTTCATACAGAAATCCTCAAAGACCCAAAGGAAACACTTCCATGCACTGTAGGGGGGCCTGGATCAGCCCCACTGCTATTTGGACACTAATGTGTCCAAATATGTGTGTGAAAAACAGGTATGGGAAGAGACACAGAAAGATACATGGTGGAGCAGGAGTACAAACCTGGAGGACACAGTAAGCACCATTCTTCTTTTTGGCAAGGATTTTGAGAGCTTCTTCCTCATAGCCAGGAGCTACCACACCATCAGATACCTGCAAGACGCACATATTTCAGCTTCCATATGAAAACAAACAGAGAAATTAAAAAATATAAATACACACACACACACAGAGGGGCCTGACACTGAAAGTTCCACCTGCCATTTCCAGAAAGGAACCAAAGGCACACCTCGTGGGGTCTATAGGTACCATACAACACTAAAGAATCTGATACAATACTAGTTCCAGTCCTGAAAACAGCAGGACACTGAAAGCTCTTGGCAGGAGTTAGTAAAAAACACCTTGCCATCACTTTGAACAGAATGGAAGCAACGTCCCTCTCCAGGGGAAACAGCTCTTTCATGACATCCAAACTTCTTAGCCCTAATGGTAAAAATGGCTTAAAAGAAAATAAAAATCCTTATTTCAACAGTGACACTTATGAGATGACAAAAATCTTGGCAAAAGAGCTGTTAACAGCATTGAAACTGAGAAGAGTTTACATTCGTCAGTGCCATGAAGTGATATACACCTTTCACATGCTTATCCTATAACATGGGATTTCTGGATTTAAGTAATACACCAATTGTTATCCTCACAGACCAGTAAAAAACACCCATTTGTTCAAAAAAGAAGTCTCCAACATACAAGGCAGCCCTTTGCATCGTGCCTTCCCCCTAAAAAAACAACCTGTAAGTGACAGACAGTGGGATGAAGGCATTTGGTAAAGCACTGGCTCCCAGCTGTTGAACCCTGTCTTTAAACCAGTGACATGTGCAGTGCTGCCAGCTCTGGAGTGACTGCTGAACCCAGCCAAATAACGAGCACAGCCTGGGAAGTGACTGAGCCCCCACACAGCTTGTATCTGCTGGCAGGCACCAATTTACACCCATATTCCCAATGTGGGCAAGGGGGTGGCCATCAGCTCTCCTGTCCCCTCTTGTTCTGATTACAGCCATTCCAGCAGATAGTTGTGATGGTATAATCAGGGTTCATTTCCAGAGGCCTGCTCAGAGGCGAGGTGTGCAATCATCTCTTGGAAAGCAGCATTTCAAGCGCTGCTATTTCACAGGCTCTCCCACAGACAGGTCTTAACTGGTAGGAAGAAAAATGTATCAAAACATAGGTGTAAAATTCTGCACTCTGGATGCTGAATTACATAAATGGACCAATAATCAGTCTTCAATAAAATGGGTCAAATTTGAACAGAAACAGCTGTTACAAACAAAAGACTCGATCTAGTGCGATTCTCCTTTTTGCACTTGGATGACTTGCTGCTGTTTAACTAACCTCTCTGGAAATAATCTTGGCAGTAGCCACATCACAGATATCAGACAGGGCAACGAAGTCACCAAAAGAAGACATCCGATCAGCACCTGCAAAATTGTACTTTTAGTAACTTATAAAAGAAGTCTTTGCTCCTGCAATCCAGTCAATTTCCATTAAAGCTAATAATTTAAATCCACAATTAAAGTGAACTCAGCTCCCATCACAGATGCTCTACTACTTAGCAAGATCAATTCTGCTGTCTCTGCCTTTCTAAAGGTTTATTTTTCTACCAATCATGCAATAGTTTTCTGAGGGCAGCATTCAAAGGTGGTCTGTAAAGTGATGAAAAGTGAACCCAAGCCAATGTGCCCCTTAACGAGTAAATTTGCTTTGTTTTCTATAATCCATGCAGGTCTTCTAGGAATGCCATGGAAAATGAGAGAACTACCAGAGTATCTCACCTAAGCAGAGGAAGCTATTTTTAGTTATGTCCTTTATTTTTAGTGGGTTTTGTTGGGGTTTTTTTGTTTGTTTTTGGGGTTTTTTTGGTGAGCTGTGCAGTACAAAGGCATAAAAAGACCCCACAAGCATCCACCAAATACCAAGCAGAAACATTTCTACTCAAGTTAAGTATTCCCAAGCACCCCACCTGCAGTGGAAGGCTGAGTGTGCTCCCTGCACAGCTGTTTAACCAGAAAACCCCACAGATTCCCATCGGTGTGTCCATAGACACGTTTACATTCAATAAATAGAAATCTTTACAGGTCTTCTGTATACATCAAGGAATGAAATCCAAAATGGTTTTAGCCTCTATGAAACAACACACCAGTTCTGCTCGCTTGGAGGACAATTTTGGATAGACAGCTCATTTAGTCAGATCCTTACGGAGAAGTGATGGAGAAGAATCCTACAGAGAAGGAATAACAGTGCAAAGGGAAGAGTCTGCAAACTGCTAAACACGCCGCTCAGGTGCTGAGAATTCAAGCTCAGCTCTTTGGATGTGCCAGTATATTCCTGGCCTTCTCACCTCTGCTTCGCGCGTAGGCAGAGGCCAAGGGTGTTAAGGTCTTGTGTATGTCGTGCACCATGCAGACTTGGGCCTCCTCTTCATTGAGAGGTACTCCAACAGCAGCACCTAGTGGGAAGTACAAGCCAGGGCACTCAAACCAGAGCCTCTCACTGGTCCCTAAGACCTCCCCAGATTGCCAGGGGACACAGATACACCACTGGCAGAGCCTGCCAAAAGTTATAGTCCATTCAAAGAGACCCACCTGCGGGGCTGACGTGTTTGAAGGAGGCCGCAGCAGGGATGCCCAATGCCTGCTTGAGTTCCTTCACCAGCTGCCAGGCATTGAGAGCATCACACAGGTTGATGAACCCTGGAGAGCCATTCACCACTGCAATCACAACACACATAGTCACGTTAAAGCAGGCAGATCCCTCTCCCCAGAGTCTGGAGAGCAAGCAGAAAAAATTTCTCCCATCAAGAATTGAAATTACTATGAATTGTTGTTGTTAAATGACCCTGGCTCCTCAGAAACTGGTTAAATGCCCTGAAAAGCTTCAATGACTTGTGAGGAGCACACAGCCTTGGGCCTCAGGAGATGCCAATACAATTCTCCTCCCTACCAGAAAATACTGATACCACCTTGGAGGATGACACACACTTATGCCATGCACCTCCCCTCTTGTGAAAGTGGAACAAAAAAGTAACATTCCCCCTTAGGTTCTTCAAAGTCTTCAACTGGCAGCCATCTGGACCAAGAGCCATCTCTTTCTGCTTGTTCTGACATGGCAGAACTGCAAGCATTGCAGGAGACAGGAGAAAAAGATCATTTTATCTGTAGTCCAGAGCAAGGACAAGTGAACACAGTGTTGTTCTTCTGCAATACTAGGAGGCAAACTTCCAAGCTAGTCAACTTCCAGCACAGGCCTGGAAAAGCTTCCTGTAAGATCTCAGAACTGAAACAAGGAAATTCTGCAACACAAAGCTTCGGTGTCTGTTCAACAGGACAATGCCTGCACACAAAGCAGAGCTGGTTTTCACCAACACTGAAAGCAATCCCAAGAACAAGAGTAGCCAGACTTTCTAGGGGTTTCCTGTCACTGCAGCAGTGCTGGGATGAGTGGCACACCGTGTAAAATGCCAGAGACAGACACTAGACCTCGTCCCAAACTCTTGTGAGCGACCCAAGCATCCCTTCTCTCTGCCACCATTTGTAAAACCTGGATTTGGTGTCAAGCAGAAGGTGTGACACATAAATCTGCCCAAAGTGTCATCAGCAGGGGCACACAATCCTACACCAACAGAGAATGTGGAGCTACAGGAAGCCTTGTGGGGGTCAGCAGACAACTCTGTCTCACACAGTTCACCTTTTCATTGAGAAGCTGGTGCCACTCAGTAAGGCAGCAGTTGTTAAGGTACTGCTGGCCAGCCCTTGGCCTAAGGTCCACGATGGTATTTCAGTTGTAAAGACAACTGGCAGACATGCCCAACCACCTCCATCCCCAAGCTCCCTTCTGGCCAACGTGGCCTAGGCCTCACCTGTCAGGGGAAGTTTGGATCTCGTTGTGTAGAGCTGTGCAGGGCTCTGGTGAGGATTCATGCCGTACCTCAGGGGCAGCTGGGACACCCCCTTGCTGTACTCTTTCCTGAAGTAGTCGGAGATGGCTGCATCATACTGAGCAGTGTGGGTGAAAGCCTGGGGACAGAACCAGGGACACCCATCAACCGGCAAACACCAACTTACAAAGGATTTGGTGTTCAAAAAAAAGAGAACGACCAGAAGGCAAACAAGTCTGGCCTAGGCCTTTGCTGCAAGAAAACAACCTTCAGTGCGAGGTGACGCCTGGTTTCCACGGAGGTGTCTTTGTCCCTCGATGTTGCCATCTCTTTAGCCACTGCAGAGTAGTCTGCAGGGTCACACACAACTGTCACACGAGCGTGGTTCTTGGCAGCCGCCCGCAGCAAGGCAACTCCACCTGCAAGAGAAGCGTGAAGAAGGCATGAAGCACTTCTGGGCATGACATAATCAAAGGCCACATCCAAGGCCAAAAAGGGACAGGAACCAATGCACAAATGATCATTCGTGCCACCTGAACGTGCTCTCTGGTTTCCAGCAAGAAGGGACTGCGAGAGTGCTCTTCAAAATGCACAAAGCTGGTGAGTTTGACTCAGTCCACGGGTAAAAGAGCCCACTGACTGGCCTTTGCAGACACGGGCAGAGCTATAGCAGCAAGGGTCATGGGCTGTGATGAGCAGCTGGGGCAAGAATATCTTTAAGCAGCACAGCCACATCCTAAGACGATGGCTGTCTCCACATACCACTTAAGTGCCATCCTCTGCAACACCAGGCTGGTGAGGGGTCTTTCTTCTACACTGCTAAGGCACAGAGGTTCCCAATCTCTCTGCAAATGTAAATGAGTCCTGCCCAGGTCCTCTGTGTAAAATGAAGTGCTGTGCTTCCCCATTAAACCCGATTCTGCACAACTAGTGCAACACTTTAAATCACACACGGTATGAGGCTGGTGCAAAGGAAAAGTAAAGGCTCTGCTACATGCAGAGTGTGCATCACTCCATAAAACATTTAATAGAGAGCTCTGCTGGACAGCACTTAAATGCAACTGCGAGAAGATTCAACCCAAATCCAACCTCACAGCACAAAACGGTGCCAGTGCTGTTCACGAGTTGCCAAGCAGAGATGCTGCAGTGAAGGAACGAACGGCAAGTCTCTGGGGGTTAGTAGCAGCAGGAAGAACAAAACCGCTGATGATACAGGTGTCCACACTGCCAAATTCACGTCCTAACTATTCCCCCACATCTGCAGAGCAACCCCTTTCCTTATGACAGATCCTGCAGTCAAGTTTTCAGCAATCCCCAGAGCACTGTCAGTGGTTCAGCTTTTTCTCTCCAAACCTCATGTTGTTTTATTTTTATTACACTGCCAGAGGCTGCAAAAGAGGTAGAATCTCCTCTCTGTTTCAGCAGGAAGCATGCTCCACCTGGCCTTTCCTAGCACAGCCTTCTACAGCACATCAAGCTCCTTCCTTTGGGCAGTACATGACTTGCCCACACATGCAACAGGGCTTATCAGCCTCTTACCACGGCTGCTTGCCATGTTAGTTTCTAGGTCTGCTTAAAAGCAATGAGGTTTACCCGACCATGCTTCCAGCCCTGCAACTCCTGAGCTCTTTAACAAGGCCATGGAACAAAAAGAAAAGAACTGAGATCACTTAAGAGGCCAGAACAATCATGTCTCCTGGAAAAATAGATCTGCTCTCCCTTTAACTTACCAATATCAATCTTCTCCACTGCCTCTTGTACAGTTACACCTGGAGAAGATACGGTCTTCACAAAGGGGTAGAGGTTGCACACTACAACCCTGAGAATGGAGGGGAAAAGCAGGGTTATTTGGCAGGAAATAAAAATGTCAAAACTATGCTCGGCAGGCACAAGATACCACCACCAGTATTTTTACTGTCTTGTAACCAACATAAAATCCTGTAGTAATGACTTCTTTCTCCAGAAGGTTTAAGAGACACTGGTGTTCAGCCAAGGGCCAAGTGATTATGAAATGTCACTGCACTCTGTGCACCAAACAGTGTTATAGCAGATGGAACTGCAATGTACAGAAGTTAAAGGAAGAGCTTCTGTAAGTACGTGGGCCTGTATTTAAATGTGTAGTGATTCTGGTGCACAACTTGAACCATTTCAAAGGACTTCACAGCAGGCTCAGCTGTACTGAAAATAGGCACCCACCAACTTTCACAAGAGACCATGGTCCACTGCAAAGTACAACTGATGTAATTTTCCACAGCTTTTCCAAGAACAGAAAACAACCTATGGATCACCTTCTGGAGGTTTAAAATACCATAGCATATGAAACCTGAGTGCACAGCCTAGACCCCATAAAGACTCTGTAACACATGAAAGTAGGTGGCAGGGAATTTGACTTTCACCTCTCAAGGTTAGGACTGAGCCTTACTGGAATTAGGTTTTTTGCTCTGATCCAGAAGAAGCCACAGCCTGTATTCCAGAAAGCCTGAAGTGATAACTCGCCCCGTCCCATCCCACCAGTGCCGCATGAACCCCAGTGAAAGGAGGTATCTGTTTTGACCTTCACAAACAATGCTTTCAATCCAAGAGAATTAATTTACTCTCTCGATCTGAATATATGATGTCATCAAACTCCAGCACATGCCCAGGACTGGCAGCGCACTGCTGTGAAGCATATACTTGTGTCCAACTTCAAACATTCCTTCGTTTCCACACTGTGTGACCAACTCAAGTGGAAGGGATGATCAGCTTCCAGTATGGTTTTCAGAACCCCCTCTATCTCTGAATTTCCTACAATGTCTTTTACTGTCTGTTCTATTTCTAATACCCCCTCTCCCTTGATCCACTCATGCTCCTGCTCTGCTGCAAACCATCAGGAATCTGTGGATTTCAACACTGCTAATGCTTTTATATGTGGAAATCAAGATCATCAGTATCAAGGTTTCCTTGACCTGGGTATGTAAATTTTATGCAACTATACACAGACACTGCTGCTAAGGATCAGCTCCCTCTGCTTTAGGCGAGACAACCCAAATCCAAATTATTACTCTGGATGCAAGTGCACCTGTAAAGGCACGTTACCCCCCTGTGATTCAGCAGGGCCTGCTTTAAAATGCAGTGTGCTGTCAAGAGCCACCACTGCTGAGCTATCTGTGAAGATTCCTGTGGTTCTAAATTTCAGGTTTTCAAAGTCAGCCTAAAAATCCATCCATCTATCCTAGGCACATCAGTTTTTAAAAGTAATTTAAAAAGTTAAAATGCATTCTGTCCCACTCACCACAGTCACATTATACCTCCCATCCTGACTATACCTACAATTTACTATGTTCGATCCAGCCACTCAATTTCTAAACCAGGAGCTACCCACTGACACAGAATTGGTTAGATGTTACAAACAGTGAGTTAAACATAGTCCCAAACTGTCCTGTGTGAGCGTACCGAGCAAACACATTCTAACAAACCCAGAAAACACGCTTGGGCACCTTAGTGCACAAACGGTGTTGCTTCAGTTTCTGGCCACAGCTCAAAACAAGCTTTCTGTCCGTTATCTGTGTGCTGTCAGTCTGTACAAATGATGTGTGTTCCTGACCTGCTTTTCACATCTACTCTTTCTTGTGTGTTGAAACTCTGTAAACATTACGCAAATATCAAAGGATATGTTTACTAAGCAAGTATTTCAAAATCAGGAACTGTCACCTGGCCAGACACCCAGAGCCAAGCTGAGGGGAGATGCACCAGCTTCTAAAGCACTGAATTCAGCTCTGCCATAACTGTAACGTGTCGTAACATTCGCCAAATGTAAAGTGTTAAAATACCCAGATAAACAGAAAAAATTAAAATCTCTGTTCTCTGTGGAAACCATAATGTAACTTTCTTGGTTTAGTTCTCTCATACTAGAGGTGCTGACAGTGCGCCTGTAGAAAACTATATTAAAAACACAGTATCTCCTGACAGGGAAAAGGAAGATGGCAGATGTTCTCGTGTGTGGGTGTTACAATCTTTACTGCTCCCAATCCCTGGTGGTGACCGGTGCCCAGTGTTCATTCTTGATTACTGATGAATTGCATCACGTCCCTCAACATTTACCTTACAAAGCTGAAATCCTGTTTGGTCATATCAGCATTATCTCCTGGAACATTGCGAGCCAAGATGCCTAGTTACAAAAGAAAAGTACATCTTTACTTAAAAAAAGAATTAAGCCACCAAGTGTTTGGTTTTTGATTTGTTTTGTTTTTTAATCAAACATCTTTCCTGTTACTTGTAGCCATGGGGAAGAAAAGCTCTGCTAACTGCATGGATGCCAGCATGGCACCAGAAGTCATTCAGCCACCATGCACTTCTCTACCCCATGCTTTTCACCTCTCCTGCTGCTGCTAGAGCAAATCTGTTCTCATTGCTCAGTTCTTCCACACAACCATTAGGAAAAAAAAAAAAAAAAAAAAGACATCTGTTAACATCTTCCTCCCACCCTCACAGCCCATGGATTTCTCTATTAGACTTAAAATGTATTAGCAGAAACATACCGGCATGGACTGCAGGATGGAGGGTTTTCACACGTCCACCTAACATCTCAGGGAACCCTGTCAGGTCTGAAACATCCCTGCTCAACAAGAAAACATAGCATGCTAACTGATGTGCCATACTGACTTTATGTAAAGGTTGAATGTTTTATTATTCTCATCAGGATGGTAATTTATATCTACTGATAATGTTGGTTTAATTGGAAGGAGAATTAAACCCTAGAAGTTTTAAAGGCAGTAAGGGAATAAAAATAAAACTTAAGTTTTATTTCAGTCTGTCTGTAAAATCAAAAAATCACCACCTCCCATCAAATGACAGGAGTTGGTCTAATGCTCTCTCACTCTTCATAAGACGTCGGTCTACATCTTACACAAAAGCTCCACCAGCCAGAGCAGAAGATGGAAAGGATGCTGCTTCCCATGAAGCGATCCAAATCCAGGACCGTTTCACTACAACCTACCCCTGTGCCCAGGAGCCAACACTGTTTTTTCCCCATCAATGGAAACCAAGTTCCACTGATCCCATCCAGCTAAGCAGCACTGCTGGTTCCTGATAATGAATTACATAATTCAAGACAACTGCTACTCTTATGGGGAAAAAGCTGGCTCGAGGCAACATTACGCTCCCGACGTGTCTCTGTCCGCTGACCTGACCTGTGCCATAAGGCTCTTCAGCCTCAGTCAACCAACTTCTGGCCAAGCAGGTTGTAAAGTTTGCTTCGGAGCAGGCCTTTCTTTTTTTGGAAAGGGAGACCTGCTTTCTGCCAATTTGCAATTATTTTTTGTCCGCTGAATGAAGAAAACAACTTAAGCAACCCTAGCAACCAAACGAGCATTTCTGAGCCAGATTCTAGGAAAGGGTCAGTACCTGACAGTCAAACCAGCATCCCTGAGGGACTTGGCTGTTCCTCCAGAGGCAATTAAACCCAGGCCAAGAGCGTTCAGGCTCTTTGCAAATTCCACCAGGCTGGTCTTGTCAGAGACGCTGAGCAGAGCTAACAGGTAGGGAAAGCACAAATATTTTGGGTTCAGAAGGGGAACAGCAAAAGAAAACATCAGGATTTAAGAGACTTTGAAAGTTGTATAATTTACGAATCTTCTCTGGTGCAAGTGCCTGCCACGGAGGTGAGCAGACGGGGTGCGCGGCGCTGACCACCAGCGCCTCACGCTTCCCCCCATCGCCGGCGCACCCCCTCCTCGCCCCCGCGCCAGACACCGCGTATCATCCGCGCTCCGGGGCCGCGCCTGCCGGCGGGAGGCAGAGCGGGAAGGAGGCGGCGGCGCCGCCGCCTCCGGGCCCCGGGCGCGGACGCGTCCCCTCAGTGGCTGCCCCGCTCCGCTTCCCCCGGGGGGGGTCAAGCCCCTGTCCGCGCCGCGGCGGCCGCCCACCAGCCCGGACCGGAGCCCAGGTATCTCCAGGGAGAAGGCAGGACCCCCCCACTCAGACCCCCGCTCAGGGCACAGCAACTACCGGGTTGGAAGCGGCGGCCCCGCTCCAGACGAGTGGCACCGGCCGCCCTTCGCCTTCCGGGGCCGCCGCGCTGAGCTCAACCGAGCAGCCGGGAAACGCGCCTCGGCCCGGCCGCTTCGGCCCACTCGCCCGACGGCCATGTCGGCTCCCGGCGAGAAAGCAGCAACACCCATACCCATACACACGCACGCACACCCCCCCTTCCCGGCGGCTCCGAAGGGCCGCGACCGGTGGTGGTCGTCGCCGCCGCCGCCGCCACCACAGCGGGCGGGCGGTCGCAGCCCACCCCGGGCTTCCGGGGCCTTTCCGCCCCTGCGTTACCGAGCTGCTGCCGGGCGGCCATGGCGCCGTCGGTGGGTGGGAGGCAGGAGGACTGCGAAGAAAAGAACGAGCGGTAGCGGCCCGGAGGGATTTGGGCTCCCGCTGTACTGGGGGGCGGGAGCCGGAGGGGCCGTCCCGGACGGGGCGGGGAGCCGAGGGGAGGCAGCGTGAGGCAACGTGGGCGAGCAGCACACGTGGGGTGTCCCGAAGGCACATGGGTGTCCGGGGGCTGTGCCCGGAGCGGCTGCGGGTGCTCTCCAGGCTGGGCACCTGCAGGATGGGGGTGAAGGGATGGAGATAGCCCTGCGGAGAAGGGTTCGGGGGTGCTGGGGGGTGACAAGCTGGACATGAACCAGCACCGTGCACTCGCAGCCTGGAAGCCAACGGTACCGTGGGCTGCATTTCCAGCAGCATGGGCAGCAGCTCGACAGAGAGGATTCTGCCTCTCTGGTCCCTTCCCACCCAAACCAGTCTGTGTTTCAGTTCTGTGATTGCTCTGCTTATCCCCACGTTGCTTTGCACAGGCCTCGCTGCTGGAAGTGTTTGCTGTGCAACACGTGTGTGTGTGGAATGGACACGGCTATTGGCTGTGCACGTGTGCGGTGCACATAGGTGCACGTACATATATGCACTGTGCTTGTGTGTATGTGCATTACATATGTGGACACAGGCAACACAGGCAGCGTTCTCCATGAGGGAAAGTCATGCAAATAAGCTGGGGGGCTTGGGGAGGGAGGTGCCCCGCCATGGGAGGGCAGTCCTCTCTTTGCCCCCTCTGGGCTGCAGCAGGTGTCCCTGCTGGCCGGGTCCTGGTGGGGACAGGATGGGTGGCTGCAGGTGTGGTACATACAGACCAAGTACCCTTAGGCTCAGAAAAACCTATAGTTTGGGGTTTTTTCTGAGGCCTCTTCAGTGACAGGAAACCCAACTTACCAGGGAGATGAAAAAGGAGGTGTGAATGAGGCAGTACCTCATTGCAGTGAAAGGTGGTGCAATAAGGACAATTAATTTTTTGCAGAAATACTCACTGGAATTTCATCTGTGGAAAATCCTCTCACAGAGCTTCAAATCTACTGACGAGCAGAGGCAAAGACAAAACACTTGTTTACCAAGTCTGAGGTAAAAAAAAAAAAAAAAGCTTGCAAATAGCAAAAGGGTATTTTTCTTCCATTTATTTATTTATTTATTTTCTCTGTAAGGGGAATTAAAAGGGGGAGATTTTCCCCCCTACAGGCCTTCAAATTTCTTGGAACTCCTTGCAAAAGAATTTGCTTGGTTTTGTTCTAGCTGCAGTCGAGAGGCACTGGCAGAACACGGTGGTTTTATCATCACTGGTTAAAATCTCTGCTGTGCCCCAGTAGGGTGGCAGTGCAGCGGTGGGACAGCAGCAGCCCGTGCTGCTTTGCAAGTGGAGAGCTCTGCCATTAACTGGCAGCACAACCCCTCGCCTGTCACCCTGCCAGCATTTTCAGGAGGCTTCTTCACGGCTGTCCTGTAACTTAGCTGCACACAATCAGTGCTGCTGTTCTCAGGGAGTAGCATTGCCCAGCAAAATGGGAAACAGCAAGCTGGGACGTGGCTGCCTTTGGATAGCATGCACAGCCCTGACATGTGTTGTGCACTCTGGGGCGAGCACCTCCGGGGTGCTGGGGGCCCAGTATGTGTGTTTTGCATCAGGTCCTTAAGCAACAAAGCCAGCATGGACAGGCCCCTGAGACATCTCTGCAACTTCTCTCATGTTTCCATTGTCCATGTAGGTGCTGGTTGTACACTTGCAGCTCCTGGAACAGGCAGACCTTATTAGGCTCCCCACTTTAATTAAGAAAGAACAAATAAATTAAAGTTTCTCAGTCTTGCAGATATGGAAAGTGCAAAACAAATGCAATTGGAAGGCCCAGAAACTTGGCTGTTTTGATTTGTGAATCTCTGGGCTTGACCAGTACTGTCAGTGTAAGAAAGAGCCAAGGAAGAAACACTGAGGGCACTAAATAAACCCAGTATGTGTATTCCTCTTAGTAGCAGCTAGTGACACGCCATAATAAATTATGGTTCAGAGGGGTGTCTGGGGCCAAATGAAAATATACGGCTAAGTGGTACATGAGCACTATCATTATGAAAACACACACCTTTGAGAGAATAAAAGTTGTACAAAGAGTGCAGATGTGTACAGCTGAGGTGGGCTCTGGGGATGATTAGTATATGTGAAAATGAAAAGCCCACCAGAGCTCCACATATTTATCCGATGTCAGAGAGCGGTTGCGTGTTCTGGTGCAGCAGCTGAGGAGCAGCACGTGTGCTCTTTGGAAAACGGGGTGCTCTGTGCCTCTCACAGCAGCTGTGTGTGAGTGGGTGGCCCTGTCAGCCACATGCTCAAGAGGACAGGGCCACCACTGCCTTCAGTTGGAGGGACATTACCAACGTAAACAGTGGAGTTTGGTTTTTTAATCTTGCCCAGCAGTTTGCTGTCCCTTGGCATATGAGACAAGGTTTCTGTTTGCCCAGGGCCTTGTGTGGTGGTTAGGGTGGTTTGGGTTTATCCCATGTCCCCTCTTGGATTGACGTCTAAGATGATGGGATGTTCTGGCTGTGTGCTAGAGGGATGTGTGGATTTGGATGGAACAGATAACTGCCTGGTTTGGGGATGACCATACAGGGAAAACAAACAGTCTGCCTCCCCAGAGGTTTAGTTTTGCTTTACAGAGCTTACTAATTAACTGGTTTGGGTGATGTTTAGAGGATATTCAAATATCCTGGGCTCTGCTCATGTCCAATCATTTATTCAATAGGAATGAGGTCTCACTGGAGGTTATTCCTGGTGTTTTAAATCATTGCAAAAGCTCATCTTGAGCCAAAATCATATTGGAAATCATGGGGAGAGGTAAATACTAGAATTACAAATAGCAGATTAAGGTTATTTCTAAATCATACCAGGGCCTACATCCAAGAAAGAAAAATCAGGCTTAATTAGCAATGTACTCTGCTGCATTAATAAAGAGAAGAAGAAGGAGGATGAAGCTGAATAGAGACATGCAAAAGGAATGGCATTCTTGCTCTGGCTGTTGTCAGGACAATACCCTAGCTTCCCTTCTCTTGAGACTGTAGGGAGTAATAGCAGTGCTTTTCAGCTTGGCTCAGAGTCCCCGTGCTAAGTCTGTTCCCTACTGGGGTTTTTTTTCCGTATAGCACACCAAGAGGACTGTAAAGAAAACAGGTTAATTTGACTGTGCATTAATTTGTTAGGGTAGGAAGCCAACAAGCTCCATTTCTCCAGCTAATGCTGCAGCTGCCTGGGGGCCAGCAGAGGGGTGGGCTGGGCCTGGCAGTGGACCGAAGGAAAAACAGCTGAAATTTAGGAAACCAAAGTGCAAGTCCCTGGATGGTCTGGTTTGGAGCCACCCTGGCTTCAGAAATGAAGTGTCATCAGTGGTGAGACTAGCAGTGGTCTGATCTGGATCTGCCCTACCCCATTCAATGCATCTTATTCCCATCAGGCTACTTTGGAAGAGCAGGATGTTGTGGGCATCTCTGACCCTATAAAAACAATCTTCAGCTTTGAAATTCTTCATCATAGCAGGTTTATTTTCCTTGACCAAGTCCTGCTTTCATTCGTATATGTCCCCATGCCCTATTCACATGCAAATCTTTTGCCTCTTAAGCTTTTTCTGAGCTGCCTTCAAGCAGAGGTTACAGTGTCTCACCATGGTGGCATTTGGGATGATGTAAAACAAATATATACGTCTGTCTTACCCAAACTCCTTTTTTCTTACTGAGAGTTATCTAAATGTGAAGCGAGGACGTACAAGTAAGAAAGGTGTTACCTTCACAAGGGGCACTGCTATTGTCTGCATTGTTCTGGTGTCTTCCTTCAGAGAGCTGTTTGCCAGACACTGACCCTCAATTTCTCCACTCTTATGGACACCACAGTCTTGCAAGCACTTGCGTGTACCCCTATTCTCAGTATTATGGGATTACTTAAATTAAAGTTGAGTACTCCTAAAGGTACATGCTCAAGCAAGCTTCAAATGCAAATACTGCACAACAGTAGAAACTGGAGTGGAATTGAACACAGGCTGTTTCTTGATGGACAGCTCTAGATCCAGTCCATTGGTTACCTGACTTTTGCTTTAAGAGTTTGTGAGAACTGCAGGGTGAAGTCTTCTTGGTGTATTCCAGGAGAAGAAAAAAAAAAGCTGCAAAGTACTACTCTGCTGACCCTTCTTGGAAAGCTTCATCACGCTGCCTGTGCCACTTGCCACCAGTTACCAGATCTCTGGGGTAACTCCAGCAGCTGAGCTGATGAACACACTCAGCTGGGAGTGCTCCACAGTAGTGGAGAGACTCACAGGTTCTGACACATTCTCAGTTTCTTTTTCCACCCTTATCAGCTTGGAGCAGCTTTTGTTTTATACTGTGTTCCTTGGAGGTCCTGTTTAAATCATATCCGTGGGGCTGGCAGGTGGTCTGTTGGCTGTCCTTGTCCGTGCATGGTCAGGGTCCCCCAGAGCTGCAGAGATGGTGACTGTTTCGCCTATTCGTGAACGTTCGGAAACACCAAAGAGCTTTGTGTCTACAGTTTGACCTGGCATTTGAAGGTTCCATCCCCTGTTCAAGCACTGACACAAGTGGTCCGTTTGCCCAAACCTTTGATATTGCTGTCTAATGCTTTTCCTGCAAAAGAAACATTTTTCTTATAGTAGAATAAATATTGCGGATTTCAACCTGAGTTATTCGTGTAACGCTCTCTGGATTATGAACGAGACCCAAAGGTGCATAAACCAAACAACAATTTATTTTCTGAATGTTCCCATTCCTTTCCTCACAGACGCTTGTTCCTATCCAAGCATAGAAAGAATAGTAGTAAAAAGGTAAGAAATAGTTTCTCCTGGTGGTGAGTTGATGCCTACTCTATTGTCTGAAACTGCCATGCAGCGAGACGATGAATTGCAGGGCCTGAAGCCTTGTATCAGTGGGTGTGGGAGCAGCTGGTGACATGGAAGTGGAAGGGGCAAAGCGATGTTTTCATAGAGGGGTCGTGCGCGCACTGAGCAGCCTCCGCTGAGCGAGACAGAGCAGTGGTGTTGGGATGTCACTGACATACAGGGTGCACCATGCTCGGAGGGTGTGACCAAGGAGGTCTGTGTGGAAGGGCAAATGGGGAGTCTGCATTTATAAAAAAAATCTCATCCACTTTGAGTTTGTTTATGTGCCTTCTTGAGCTGTTCATGTGGATTTTACCTTTAATCAGACCATTGAAATCATGACCGTTTCCCAGCGGAGATTGTTTTTATAGCCGTCCAACTTCACCCCAGCTCTCTGGACACCTGTGTTGGATCACCTTGTGTCCTCACGTGGGAAGGCTGCTGCTGGAGAGCAGCCTTGCAAGGATGCTGTGCTCAGAACGGGCTCCCACTAGAGCGCGCTAGGACAGCTAAAATGGGGATGGTTTCCTTCTGGTGTGGAGTGGAAGGAAGCAGGAAAGGTGCCAATGTGAGACATGGCAGCTTTGTTTTTAGAACAAGGATCCCGGCTAGTTTCCCTACCTTTTGGCTATGGTTTCCCCAGATGAGGCAGAAATCTGCTGCTGCTGCTGCCTGAGCACACCAAGGTTTGGGCTGGGGCTGAGACAAATGCCAGGAAAGACCTTGTGAAAGGACCCCAGCTTGTACACAGAGGGCAGGAAGCAGCTTTGCTCTTAAGCCTTCCATTTAACTTGTCTCATCTCGCCGTCCCGCTGATTTAGCTTATTGCTCTACAGGACGTGGAAATCTGTAGAGCCCCGTGTTGTGCTTCAACAAGGACAGGAGCCCAATGCAAGATTCCATTAATGGCCTCCAACTGTCCTTGGGGCATTTCAGAACTGCCCCTAACAAACCTGCCCATCATCACCCAAGAATTTCCTGCCTCAACCAGTACTTGAACCCAGGCTCCTAGACCCCAGCCCTTGTCTGCTACCCTCATTTGCTTCATGTTTACTTAATTAGACAGCTGGAGCATAATTCCTTTCATGATCTGCAGCCTAATACATAAAGATGACAGTGACATGAATCTTGGCTTAGGATTCAATTTGCATGTTAATTCATTGTGGTTCCCCAGATATTCTGAATTTGCTCTGACAGGATCTGGGAGATGATGAAATGTGCCTTGGGTGTGGGGTGTTCTCCAGTCTCCCAGTGAGAGCCTGGAGGGATAGGTGACATAGTTTCACTGTCCACCAGGCATCATCTGTTGGAGAGCGTGGGGGATCTACAGAGAAAAGCAAAATCAAAAAGCAAAGCAAAAATCATCACCAAGGAGCTGTTCTTAGTACACGATGCAAATAGAGTCAAGGCTGATTGCAAAGAGTCGAGAAGCATCTGGAAACCAGTGAAGCCTGGTGAGACAGCCTGCAACAAATGAAGAAAGAACACAGGCATTTTATGTAGTGATCCAGCCCCAGTTGTCTTTGGTTCACAAAGTCCCTGAAACACTTGTCTGGGGAAGTGGCAGACTTGAGACAGGAAGGAAAAAGTGATTACCCTGAGTGGAAGACTTGTCTGTGTTGGCTTTGATGGCTTTAGGCGCATGCCCCATCACTCGCTTCCATCAAACTTTGTGCTCGCCTTTCTGTCTCCCGTCCAGGAGGTGGATTACAGGTCAAAAAAGGAAGGCGAATGCAGCAAGCCCATGTTCATTTCCAGCTCCCCGGGGTTCCCAGGAAGCCCTCTCAGATTGCTAACAGGGTCGCAGGAGACCTGACAGCATGCAGCCAGAGCTGCCCGTTTGCAGCGTGCCTGAAAAAACCGCAGCTTGCCAAAGATAGCACAAGGAGGCTCCCCTGGAAAGAGAGCTGTGGGTGGTTATTTCTGTGTGTTACATTAGCACTGTGAGCTGGGCCCCCGAGAGCCAGGAGATGGGATAAAAACAGGTCTTGCCGCAAGACCCTGTGATGTGAATAGAAATGATGGCTCAAGAAGAGGACGGAAAAAGGCACAGAGTTGTCTGAAGAGACATGTCCAGCCTTGTGCAGCAGTCAGTGCCATGGCCAGTGAAGACTTGGAGCAGTCGCTAACCCACAGATGGCTTTATTCTAATAGAAGATGTTCTTTGTGGCAGAAAATCACCCATTTGCAGGTTTTGCTGGTTTTATACATAGTCTAATTTTAAGAACAAAAAAAACCCCCAAAACAAACCAAAACCAAAACCAACAGGAGGAAAGACAGTGTGAGTTATTTTTTTTTCACAAATCAGTCCTTTCTTTTTTTTTCCTCCCAAGAAGCTGGACCAGGTCACTCTATTTTGGCCTTGGAAACAGAGATCACTTTTTAATGAAGAATTGTGGGGCAAAAAAAATGAAAATAAATGTTGTTTCTTTGCTGTGTTCCAAAATTCTTGGCTCTGGATTCCCCAGGAGTTTTTTGTGCTTTCTGAAAGGCTGTTATCCTGTGTGCCCTGCATTCGTGATCAGTTGTGGCTCCTTCCTTCTGTTCTGACCTTCCTTGCTCAGAGTCTCCAGTCGCAACAGGACAAATTCTGCCCTTTCAAAGTCATCTTACTGAAGTTTTGTGTCTAGGAATGACTGCAAAAGGAATGGTTTTAGTCCCCAGAAAGCATCATTAAACCAAACCCTTTTTCTCCTCAATCAAAGCCAAGTTTTTCAGCTATTCATTTAAAAGAAAACAAAAAACAAAAAACAAAACCAAGCATTTGATCAAGAGTCCTTAAAATGAACAGTTCCAGGTTCTAGAATAAACAGCATCATTTTCCAGAAAGTATTTTTCAGACAAATGGGATTTAATCATATAGCTACTATTCCATTAACCAGGGTCTCCGGGAAAACTTTTAAGCAGGTTCTGGACTTGGGAAATGCAGGTTCTGCTTCCTTCATGGTAATCCTGTGCAAAGAGGTGAGGGGTGTCTGCATTTCCCTGCGTGCAAACGGGGGGCAACAAACAGCGCAGCCGCGTTTGCCGCGCTGTTGAAATCAGTGGATGAAAAGCTGCAGCCCTGGTTCATTGTAGGCACAGACTCTGCCTGTGTTCCTCTGGCAAAGCCACCTGGAGGAGCAGGGAGCCTTCAGGATGGGGAGGAGAAATACCACCCCTCATTAGGGAGAGCTGAGGCAGGTACTCATTACTCTGGAGCTGCAGTGGTGCTGCTCATGGCCCCTGCCAGCCTGCAGGCTGTGTCCTGACTGGCCTGTTCGCTCTGCCGATCAGCGGTGAAAGCGGCAGCTGGGTCTGACCCTTTGGGGCGAGAGCAGTATTGGTGCTGCCTTTGCAGGAGCACACCTTTTCTCCACGCTTGTGTTCCGTTCTCACCATGCATTTCAGGCATCAGAACTGTCTCTGTGCCCATCTGTGCCCAGTGGCTGTTGCTCTGGACTCACCAAAGCTATCTGTCATGCTTTAATTCTGTGGAGCTCTTTCCCTGGGCTAAGTTAACAGTTGCACGGGGGTGACAGTTTTGGCCTCAGATGAGTTCAGTTGTAAAAAGCTGAGCCTGGGACTAAGGCCAAGGCAGCAGGGCCAGAGGGAACTTAATGGGACTTCCTGCGAAACACAACTACAGACTTTCAACCGTGTTCATCAATTTACCTAACTAATGTTTTCTCCAGCCCCAGTTTTTAATTAATGTTAATTTAATTCATCACATAATTGTGGCCTTATCCCATAGTCTTGGATGACTAATAAGGACAGGGGAACGCTTTGGTTTATTTTGCTGTGTTTTATTGACCAATTTAATATAGTTGAGAAACAGCAAACATTCTGGGGACAGAATTCCCCCCAGAATAAAGTTTTGCTGACAACGTGTAACATTTAGCTGCTTCTGGAGAACTGGTGAATAAGTGGTTGGTTGGTTGGTTTGTTTTTATTTACTTACACTTTTTTTCCACATAAATACACAGCTTGTCAGAACCTGGAAAAAGACTTGCTTGGGTCTGGTCATGTCCACTGAACTCAGCTCACAAGCACAACCCGGTGTTATAACAAACACACAGGGGAAGAACAATTTCTCCAGGCCAGAGGCAGCTTAATCACAATGGGTCAGATAAAATTCCTTTAAACAGAACATGGGGAGTTCTTAATTTATAGCTTAGTTCCTGTAGGGACTGAAATCCCAGTGTTAGGCAGCACCAGTTCCCAGTGATGCCAGAAACCATAATGAGGAGCACACTGAGACCAGGAGTTAGGAATACACGTGACTGAATCACATGAAATGTTGTTAATCCTGGCTTAATGTTAGACACTTGGGTCTAATGTTATGGTTTTGGGAAGGGATGGTGAATTCTTCACATCTTGTCTTTTTGTTCTGTTTTGACCTTTCTCTGCCAAAGTCCTCCTTTGCTGATCCACTCTTCTAATCGTACTGGATCATCAGCATTATCCCATCTGGAAAGAGCACAGCTCTTTCCTTCAGAGTCATTGTAGACTAAAGAGATCCTTTTCTAAGCATCTCGGATGTAGGGAGGACCCTGGATGCCTAATTTCAGGCAGTTCCTTGTGTTCCCAAAGCAGCATGGATCAACAGTCACCAATCCAGCATTTGGAGTCCCATCTCTAGCTCTGTGGCAGACCTCTAGTGTGACAACTGGAGCAGCTTCTACCCTCACACAACAGAAATAAGTCAGGGCTGTAGTAGGGAGTATGCATAGCTTTCCCAGTTTAATCCACCTCATCAGTAGTACCTACATATGGTTCTACTGGTTTTCTTCCCTGCAGGGCAATCTACCATTCCGAGTTGGGCAGGAAGGACCCTGCTAAACAAGGTGCCTCAAAGCTGCTGATCGGTGCTCATCTGAACCAGCCACCACTAGATGAATTTATTCTAGTCCTTTCCCATCTCCTAATTTTACCCTTTCACTGTATTGGCATTCTCTTCTATCCCAATACTTGTTGTTACTTGGTTTGCAGCTGGCTTTTGTTTGTCACGTGATTTCTTTACAGATCTTGCAATAATTAGTGGTCTGGTAGTTTTTTGGGTTGATTTTTTTTTTTTTCCGAGGATGCTGAGACTCTTGGTGTTTATTTATTGTTTGGGTTGGGTTTTTGGTTTTGTTTTGGTTTGGTTTTTTTGTTTAGAAAATGAAACTCCAGTTACTCCAGAGCACCAAAATCTACAACTGAAAGTTGCATAAATTGCAGAATCCAAATTTGTTTGCACAGGCGTTTTATGAACTCCTGCACTCACCAACGATGGGCCAACTTATCTTTTGAAATTTGCTCCATCAGTTTTCCACTTGGACACTTCCTGCAGCCTGCCATTCCTTACCATTCATTTCCATCACTTCCCCCGATTTTCCAGGAAGAAATTCTGATTAGGCAATAAGCACTGGGCCATCCATCGTCTTATGTCAGTCACAAGCTACGTGGTACTTCTCAGCCTATAAGACCCAGATCATTCTTAATCAACTGAAGTGACCCACAGATAAAAGAGCTAAAGACCCGATTTCCACTGCCATCCCCTTGTGATCCTGTCTGACAGGAAGGATGTAAGGCAGCACCAGTGTAAGTGCCATAGAGCAGGTGATTAAAAACCTGCACAGCTCAGATGGCTTCACAAAAGTCTTGTCAGTCAGCTTCCGTTTGATTTTGGGTCTTATTTTCATTTATTTACAGGATTGACCATTATGTTTGTAATGTTTGCTAAACACTGAAGAATAATGGTCCTGTCCCACGTAGCTGACAGCAGAAGGGCTGACAAAGGGAAGGAATGCAGGAAAAGTGGTAATTTGTGCCTGAGTCATGCTTCCCAGCCAGCTGGGCTGAAAAAAAGGGTCATTTTCATGGGAAGGCTGGAAAACAACAACAACAAAATTACCTTTGTGAATAAAAATTAAAAAAAAAAAAAAAAAAAAAAAAAAGGCAAACCCAAAATATTTGGAGCAGCACTTTGATTAAAGATGACTTCTTCCTGACAGGGTAGAGAAAGGAGTCCTGGAGAGACGTTTAGATTTATCAGATGCAGGCCTCTGCAAGGGAAGATGTTTCTGGCCTAGACACCTGCACCTAAGACAACATGGAGACAGCAGCAGCAGATCTTGCCTATGGCACAGAAAAAGCTGATAAGGAAGCAGGAAAACAGAAAATAGTGTGAGAGATGAGAATGGATAAGGCAGAAGTGGAGTTACAAGTGAGAGCAATTGGTGAAGCAGAGGAGGAAGCGATTGGAGATAGTTTTTTTGGCAAACTGCCAAGTAGAATCAGAGAGTGGGTTGGAAGGGACCTTTCAAGGTCATCTAGTCGACCCCTTCTGCAGTGAGCAGGAACATCTGCACCTCGAGCAGGTTGCTCAGAGCCCCAGTCAACCTCACCCGGAATGGTTCCAAGGATGGGGCATCAACCACCTCTCTGGGCAACCTGAGCCAGGGTCTCACCACTCTCACTGTAATAAATTTTTTCCTTCTTTCTGTAGTCTGAATCTCCCCTCTTTTAGTTTAAAACCATCACCCCTTGTCCTGTTGCAACAGGCTCTGCTAGAGTAGTCCCATATCCACCTAATGCAGAGAATTCTGCAGGATAGGTTTGTGTTTTCACCCACCAGCGTGACGTGGGGTCTGATTTTGCTCCACATACAGGCAATGACAGACTCCTCTTGATTCATGGGAGCCTTAGAAATCAAAGAAAACTTGCTGTGGCAACCAGCTAATTCAATAAAAGCATTGATTTCTTCAGCTGGACAATTAAAGAGCATGGATGCAATATAGGTGATTTCTGTCTCTGAATTAATGTAACAAATGATCATTGATTCGGGTGAGGGGAAATTGTACCCCAAAGGAAAGGACCAGCTAATCTGTGCCTGCTGTTTGGTGTGGAACAAAACCAGTCTGCATCTTCAAACTTCTTTTATTTCTCCAGCAACTGAAAGATTTCCATCAGCCCCAGTGCAGCAGCACCAGGCTGTAGGTTGTTTCAGCTGCTTCAAAAAATGTGATGAAGGAGAATCTCTACAGCCTCTCAATCTTTCCATCTTATGCAGTTCCTGGTTTCTGAAGGACATAGAACCCAAATACAGCATCTGCACCCGTGCTGCAGCTACTGGGAGCAGGGCCTGGACACCTCTGTCCCAGGACAAATCTGAAAGTGACTCAGCTCTGCTCTTTGCAGCGTGTATCTGTGGAACTTAGGGCTTAGCTGACTGGGTCCTCCTCACCTCCACAGAGCAGCTGGAGTAAAGGCAGTCACAAAGGGACGGGGAAGACCCCAGAAAGGGGATGAAGGAGCCCATGAGGTTCGAAGCAGGTAATGGGAGCACCTCATAGCATCACTTCAGATGAATGGCACTGGTTTTCCCCTAGGTTTGAGACAACTGTCTCTTTCCCCACAGTGGGGAACTTGCTTTGAGGCCCACATCAAAGCCATGAGAAAGGAACTTCTCAAAGCACTCTGTAGCTAAGAACAAGCCCCGGTGTTTCAGGACTGCTGGGCAGTTGCAAGCTTAGGTTACAGCTTCATACTTTGCTGCACTGACTCAGGAGCCATGTCTGATGCAGTGTGATGACACTTCTTTCACAGGCAGCTGGTTTGCCACTGTCCATTTGTGGAGAACCTTTGCCATTTGGAATTAGCTTTAATGGTCTTGAGGCATTTGGCTAGAACTGTTGTTTGCGTCAGTGTACAAGAGTCAGGGCACTGACCTGGGGAAAGTCTTGTTTTCCCATTGATCTGTGGGCTTTGACGTAGAGCAGACTTGCCTCGATAACAGGTGGGACATCCCAACACATGCTGACCTGCCAGAGATACCATCTCCTATCATCACCATGCAACAGTAGGGCCACTGCTTCTGTGCTTAATGCCTTTTTTCCCCCCTTCTCTAGTAGTCCACACCCATGATAGAGATGTTCTGAGAGGCCCTGGAGGACACAATGCTCCTTCTGCTCTTCATCCCAGGAACAGGACTTAAGAGGTGTGATAAGAATTGTGGGGCATTACATAGAATCACAGCATCACAACATGGTAGAGGTTGGGAGGGACCTCTGGAGATCATTTAGTCCAACTCCCTGCTAAAGCAGGGTCCCCTAGAGCGGGTTGCCCAGGTTTGTATTGTCCAGGTGGATTTGGAATCTCCAGAGAAGGAGACTCCACAACCTCTCTGAGTATCCTGGTCCAGGCTCTGGCACCCTCACAGGGAAAGTTTTTCCTCCTCTTCAGATGGAACCTCTTGGATTCCAGTTTGTGCTTGTTGCCCCTTGTCCTGTCTCTGAGCACCACTGACAAGAGTCTGGGCCCATCCTCATGACTCCCGCCCTTTAGATATTTGTAAGCATGGATCAGACCCCCTCTGAGTCTTCTCTTCTCCAGCTAAACAGGCTCAGGTCTGTCAGCCTTTCCTGGGCACAGAGACGCTCCTGTCCACTCAGCATCTTTGTGGCCTCTGCTGGACTATCTCTCCAGTAGTTCCTTGTCTCTCTTGAACTGGGAAGCCCAGAACTGGACACGATACTCCAGAGGTGGCCTCCATAGGGCAGAGTAGAGGGGGAGGAGAACCTCCCTCAACCTGCTGGCCACACTCTTCTTCATGTGCCCCAGGAGACCATCAGCCTTCTTGACTGTTAAGGCACATTTCTGGCTCATGGTGAACTTTTTGTCCACCAAGACTCCCAGGTCCTTCTCTGTGGAGCTGCTTTCCAGCAGGTCAACCTCTCATCTCTACTGGGCCAGGGGGTTATTCCTCCCCAGGTACAAGACTCTACACTTGCCCTTGTTGCCCCTCTGCCCAACTCTCCAGCCTGTCTGGGTCTCGGATGGCAACACAGCTCTGGTGTGTCAGAAAAGAGCAAAATACTCAGTGCTAGGGGGGAGGAGGGATAATTTGATCAGGCACCAGGATAAAAGCTACGCTCCTTTACAATGTGGCCTGATAGAAAGTGGCTATTAGAAAAATGCATCTGTGAAAAGGTCAGCTGTGGTCTTACCTTCTGGACTGACACCTGTGTGAACTGGGAAATCATACATAGTAAGTATCTTGCTAGGTTAATTTTGTCTATCTGGGGTCACCACAAACAGCCCATTGGAAAATAGTGATTTTTTCAGAGGATGCCAAATTGCTGGTTGATTTTATTTCTGCAAATAGTACTGGATCTGTTACTTGTTAGAGACCAGCTTTACTGCAATATTTGGTGGTCAAATCTGGAGTGTGAAGTGGATGGAAAGCTACCTAGTGTGCTGCTCTTCACTGATCAGGGGAGCATAATCCTTCAAATTAAATTTCTCCTGAGCAGCAGGCAGAGGGACAGCCCCAAATTCAGTTTCACTACCCCAAACTGTTACAGAATTGTGACATGTTGGCATTATTTGGTGTTTCTGCTGTCCATGTCTTTTTAGAGTTCTATAGTTTTCAGCATTTCATGCTATCATGCAGTTATGAGGGCCGAAAATAGATCTTTTGCTTTAAGGAAAGATGGTTCTCTCACACCCCAGATCCTGGCACCAGGAATGTCACTGAGAAAGTGAAATACCTGAGAGCACCAAACCACAAATGTTCTCTCAGAATAAAATGCAGGATATGCTCCCAGTAAACTGCCAGTATTCCTGCTGGAAGTGTAGAGCGCTGGATGAGAAGCTCTGTGAAAAGTGCCAACAGACCAATTTAAAAATTCAGATGCACGTTTACAGACTTAGAAATTTTTCTCCAGTAGTAACAGAGCCCTGCTCCTGTAGCTGCTGGTAGCTGTCACAGAAGCTTTTTGTTTCTTAGCAGAAAGTACCAGAGGCAACAGTGGTATGTTCAAGAGAGCTTTGATGCAGAATGTTCAAAAGCATGATTTCCATTCCCTCTCCAAAGCCTGGCCTCCAGAAACCTTCCTTGACCTCTTCCAGGTATGAAGCAGTGCTACGTGGGCTTTGGTGCTCTTCTTCATACGGTTCTCCCCTGTCCTCCCCACGTGCACCTTGCCAAAGAGAGAGCTGAAACAGTACCAGCAGCGCTTTGTTCTCTGGATGGATCTGCAGCATTAACAAGGCGGTTGGGAAGAATGGGACTACTTTGTGTCTTGTCAAAGCAGCACAAGCAGGATGCTGCTTTTATGAGCCTTGCCAGGGCCCCTCCCTCCCCTAGGTCTTCTCTTTCATGTGCCTGTATGGCGGAGGTGATAGTCTGCTTCATAATGAGCTGCAGCAGCACAGGAAAAGGGCTCAGGAGTAGTTTACAAACAGCAAAGAGAAAACTCAGAGACAGAACAAAAAATAAAAGAGCTGATTGGAGCTTTAAGCTGAATTTCCACTACCTTCTGAGTGGGTATTCCAGTATGAGTACATTAAATTCATGCGTTACCCAACAGCCAGGGCTATTTAGCAATAAAGACCTCTGGCACTGAAAGAGCCTCACAACAAATCTTCCCAGCCAGCAATAAAACACAAGGAGTGTCATGCTGCAGCTCATCGGGTCGCAGAGCTTGTTAAGGCACGAGGCTGGAGGCTTATTTGTGCAATCGCTGCAAGTGCTCCTGCCCTGTGACACACTCAGTGCTGTCGATAACTGTCGTGGAGATGAAAAAAGGGAAAATTAAATGTAGCCCTACAAATGCTGTTTGGTAGCCACAGTGAATGAAATCGTGCATGCACGTGCAGAGAGCACGAGGGCTTTTTGTAAGTGGATCCAAGCTGAATTTGGAATTGGCTTTATAGCTGGTGATTGTTGTCTGTAGAAAAAAATAACTGCAAGCAATGCTTGTTGTGAGTCCCAAAACTGAGAAGAAAAGCCAATGCGTGCAGCTGTCGTGTCTGGGAGTCCCCACCTTCCAGTCCAGGGCAAAGGAAGAAGGCAGTGCAGGGTTTCCACACAAGAAACATGTAAAAAGGAGAAGATGCCTGACTCCCCAGCTTTCCTGAACTTTGAATAATTAAGTCATTACGACTACTGTTTATATTAAGGTTTGACTTCTGTGGTGATTTGCATTGCATCCACAGCATGCAAAATGTCTTCCTGACATCAAGGAGAGGCTTCTGGCTCCCACAGTCCTGCAAGGATGCTGTCCCAGGCTTTTCTTCCCCTGTGTGGGCAGCCTTTCCACATTAAAGCTGTCTGTGGAGTTAAGCATGTGCATAAATGATTGTAGGACAGAATCACAGGATTATAGAATGGTTTGGGTTGTAAGGGACTTTTAGAGCTCATCTAGTCTGACCCCCCTGCAGTAAGCAGGGACATCTGTAACTAGATCAGAAGTGGGGCTTTGAGATATTCAAGGGCCACAAATTTTAAGATGGTTTCTTGTGAGGATTTTGCAGGCAGGTGTTAAGTTTGCCCTGCCCATACTCCAAGGAAAACCTCAGCTTGTGGAAATGGGTCTGTAGTTGGCTGACTCACCGTGCCTCTTGCCGTGGCTCCATTGGCATCATTCCTGCTCAGCTCAGAGCCAAAGGAGAGGTCACATCTGTGTTATAAATCATGGCTGAGCTACCTGCACCGTGGTGGGAGCTGCAGCTGGGGTCTGGTGATAGGAGAGTGACTCAGTGGACCTAAGTTGGTTGCATGCATGGAAGTGGTGTGTGAAGCCCTCTGCCACAAGAAAGCACCTGAATGCAGCCTTACCAAGCTGCCTGACTGCCAAGTGAAGGCACAGCCCTCCAGATTGCCTCATTTCCAGGGGACTGAACATACTTAACTCAAACCATTGCAGCCACAGCTATGCCTGCCTCTGAAAATCAAAGGCATTCTAGGGACTCTTCAAGATTCAAGCAAAAGTCCCACTGCAACTACGTTCGCTATCCCCCCAGCACATGTGTCTGTGAGGGTAATTATTCCACCTTCTCATGTGCATGAGAGTTGTCAAAATCTACCTTCCTTCCCAGAAACATCATTTAACCACTGTTTGATAAGGCCTTTTTTTTTTTTTTTTTAATTTTCATCATCTTTTCCATGGAATTTAAGTTGCTTCACTGTCACAACCCATCCATTTGGACCACTTGTAAGAAGTTGCTTCAAAGTGGCATTAATACATGGGAACGAGCGAGTCTGTGTAAATACAGTGGTGTAGGAAGGCAGTGTTTTACATTAATGGAGCTCCAAAGCTCCTCCCTATCTCAAAATGATGCATTCTTGGGCAACCTTTGTGCCCAAAGCATTGTGAGAATAGTCATGCAGCTCAGAATCGCTCACAATGATTTACTCCCTCGCTAGCTTAGCCTTTTTCCAAATGGATCTGTGCCTGATTTGTTTCACATAAATGCAGGGGACAAGTAGTTATGCAAGCCAGTGTCTAGGCATCACAGATTCCTCAGTATTGCCATTCTGGTGCTGAGAGGAGCCATTTTTCCCATGGGAGGCAGTTGATCTGTTGGTCGATGATTTCTGCTATTACATGTTATGTTATTTGCGCACTCGAGGTTTCTTCATACAGGTTAAACAGCCAGCACTGGTGAGCATTGCTATGTCATCTGACTGACAGCGGATATTATCTCCACATTTATCCTCTGGTTTAACTTCTAGGAAGAAGTTATAGCCCAGGTAAATATCACAGACCTATTTGCCCTCACAAGCCCTTACTGTTGTCTTTGAATGATCAGAGTGACACGAACTGAGGCTTGTTGGCCCATTTCTAGTGAGATACGTGTATATTATAGTCTGTCTTGAAACTAGTTTTGGAAAACAGGGCATCAGCCAGCTCCTCTCGAGGGGTTATGTAGCTCAGTGTCTACAGAGAACGCGCTCTTTCATGGTAGTTTTTCCTCAAGCAGACATCTGATGTTACTTCTGTTTTCTTGGAGGCATTGAATGTTGTTTCCAGTGCATCATCAAATATCTCATTATTAAGTAATTAGAGAATGGGTTTTATAAGCATTTTGGTTGTAAAGAGCCCCAATTACTATTATTACTGCTCCCTTCTGGCAACGGAGAGGAAGACATTGATCAATCCTCCTTTGATGTCTGTTGAAACAAGCTGAAGCAAAAGGGCAGACCTTTGGACTCTAAATAATAATACTATCCATAAATAATCAAGCTCTTCGGGGCTTTTTGTAGACAGACTGTGACTTCCTGCCAAAAGGTATTCATCTTCCTGCCCAGGCACTGTAGCTGCCTGGTGCTCCTTTCTGACCACTGCTCCAGCTGCATCTCATGGCCAGAGAATTCTTACAGAACATAGTGCTTACTGTGGTATCTGAAAGGACACACAGCTAGGGCCTGGGCTTTTTCTCATAATTTAAAAGTTTTTCCAGACAGGATGTTTGTTTGGGAAAGAAAAAAAACCCAAACAAACAACATCAACAACAACAACAAAAAACCCAAACAAGAAGCACCGCACAAGGTCATTTGATTGAGACTTCCAGACATACAGATGGGCGGTGATGAGGATTCTGGCCAGTTCAGTGACTTGGTACTGCAGAAACCAGCAAGTTGTTTGGGATATCTTGGACTTTGGACCAAGGAGAGCAGAATATAGTCCCCAAAAAAACTTGCTGACAGGGGGATCTGCCAGACATCCAAAGGTCCTGATCTAATGGCTCTAGACAGCCTGCATTGCAGCTTTGCAGCTCACATACAGTAGTAGGACCTGTACAGCCAGGACCTGTCTGACCTGCAGAAGAGGTCCTACACGGTGGATTGTTATATGCCCACCAAGCATGGCTTGTTTTGGGTGTGGTTTACTATCTGTGGCCATCCAGAAGGTGCTGGACTTTCTGTGCCCTTAGTACAAGTCCATCCAACAGTACCCGAGTTTAACTTCTCTTTCTCTGTTCCATACCCAAGAAAGCATCCATGTGATGGCAAAGTCACCATATGAACTGTAGACTTTGTCTTGCTGTCATTTCTGTTTGGAAAATGAAACTGCAGCATGTTGTTAGCTGAGTACAACAGTAAACTCTCTGAGGTATAAATCTGGATTGGTGTCTTACCCATTTGGTCACCCAGGGATGGGCATATCATAGCTAAGAGCTCTGTGTAAGGGCAGCTCCCAAGATGAAGGCACATCACACAACCACAAGTGAGGGCATTCTGGTGGCAGGCAGCCGGGTGACTGCGAGCTCTAGGTCTGAGGTTGAGGCCCAAGGACATGGTGTCACATCCTACAGCAGCTTCCAGGGAACCACTGTCTCCTCCAGCACATGTACCACACCAGCTCCCCCACGGTACATGTTGCATGCCCTGTGGTTGAGCACATACAGGGTTTGAAATATGGGCCATAAACTCAGAGCCTTATAAAAGGCCCTTCTCACATGCCCTGCACTGCCTTTGGCTCAGTGAACCAGACGAAAGCTTTTATGAAGGACCAGAGTGTTTTCTGTTGGGAAGGGTGCTGGACTGCTAGTCCTCGGGGAAAAGAGGGGTGAGCACCCTCTCTCAGGCTGGTTACTGAGCAGCTCTCACTCACCCATTCAATAAAGATTGCTCTTTGCCATTGTATGACTCAGAGAATCAAACCCTCTCTGGGGCTGTCTGTCTTTCATCGATGACCTGGAGAGGGGAAAGGATTTTCTAACCTTGCTATAAATTAAGTAGCTTTCAAAACAGTCTGTAGGTGAGCAAGCCCTTCTCTACTTCTCTCAGTGCTCCTCCATCACTGTAGTGCTAGTATGAGATGATTACACCACCTATTTATCTTCTGCAGGGAGCAAGTTCCCAGCTATAGGAGGCTGACAGGCCTTGTGTAACTCCTCATTACTCATCGGCACTCCCTATACTGGTTTAGATCTCAGGGTGTGGTTTTAATTAGCTGATTTTGTAATAACACCCAGGTGACTTGGTGATGGATCGACACCCTAGAAACCCATTAAATAGGAGTGTAGTGACTCTATCTCCTTAGAGTACTCTCTCAGATTGTTGTTTGCTTCTAGAAGTTGAGTCTGTGGTGGTGTTTGTCCATCCTTCCCCATAGCTTCCAAACCTGTGGGTTAAATTCAGCCAGGTTATGCTGGTGAATGAGTCCCAGAGAAAGGTCAGATCTGTAGAATATTTCATAGAAATATGCAACCAGCTGGAAGAGAAAGACAATGTAAGTGCCTGGACTGAGAATCCTAGGTTTGCTTAGGCAATGGAAAATCCCTGTGGGAAGGAGCATGTGTGATTCCCCCAGCTACGGGGGGGGGGGGGGGGGAAATTGCTCCCAGGGCAGGTAATAAATCTGAGCAAGGGGGGCTCAGCAGGTGTTTTATTATCCTTTAATAACCTTAGTTTATGGGTTTTTTCCTCTTGCTACTTTTAAGTTCCCTTATCTTGGTGGCTTTGTGATGTTGTCCATTTTGCTAGGCTTCTGTGGTCTTCAGCATGTGTCAACCAAGTCTCACAGCTTTTGCTGAAGCTCCTTGGGGCTTTGAAATGGTCTCCCATGAAGGCATGTGCTTGGCCAAGTACTTTTTAGTTTTTGTTACAAGGTGCAGTCAGCCTTGTCTGTCCAAAGACTCCTGTGTTGTCTGGAGCTAAACAAAGCTTTGCATTGGCTGTCTTTATAAAGCTGAGGTTTTTTGGTCTGGTTGTTTTTCTTCTGAATATTTAAATAAAATCAAGTGGTACCCTCTGTACAAGTTGAATTTTCGCCTTACCTCTGTTTTGGTGATGTTTCATCAGGCTTATTTTTCAGTGGCGTCCTTGGATCTGAAATAACAAGCTCTTTTTTAACCTTATTCTGTCAAGACCATTAAATACCTTCCTAAGAATACCTTGCCCTGTATTCTGCAAGTTAGCCAGTGGCTGGGGCATCTGCAGTCATCTGTTACATGATCCAGATGTGTTTGGGTCTTTTAGCCTGCTATTTCAGGCTCAGTGGAAGAGTGTCTGTCCCTGTGTGAGCATACTTGCTACCTGGTCCCATTTTTATTTGGGAGAAGCAAGATGAGCAGTCTCTTTCAGTACTGGTGGTCATGGTGCTATTCATACTGGTCTCATGGTCTGTATTGTGGTATCCAGCAAGATGTGTGCTCTCAGTGTTACTCCTACTTTTTCAAGTCCACCAGCTGTGAAGCCAGTTTTGCATTTATTATGGATCAAAGAGAAAACCCTTCTTTTCTAAATCCTCATGACTGAGGGGCTATTTTCCCATCGTCTGCAGGTGACCATAGTTATTTTTTACCTTAATTTTTAACCTTTCAGGCAATGCACATTTCTGTGGCGATACAGAAATTGCGATACAGCTGTTGTCACGAGTGCATCTTGCCTCTGCTCTTGCCTTACCCTTGCAGTCTGTCTTCAGGCCTTCTCATTTGGAAGCTGATCTGCTGGAGCTTTTTTTGGCAGCTTTGCTGATGCTTCCCTTTGGACAGCACAGTTGTCCCCAGCCTTGGAAATACCCACTGTTGTTTGCAAAGTCAAATCTGTTTTTCACAGTGACCTTGTTTTGACCTTGTTATCAGTCTTGCTATAAATAATGTGATCCCTAATTAAGTCCATCTGTCAGCTGTCCATGTGCACGTGACAGGACATGAGCATTACCATTCAGGTTGGAACTGAGCTGAATGCTCCAGGAATGAGAAATTCAGAGGGTTTGGGTGCTGGTAGCATCTAATGTGCTGTTGTGAGCCTTGTCCTTAGGTCTGGTCTTGACGTCGTTAATAGTCTGGAGGAAGATTTAAAGGATGTCCTAACACAACTTGCAACAAAGTCATCTGCTTGGTCTTGCAGAGCAAGGCTCTGGAGCAGTTTGTGTTGCAGCCAGCGTGCCTGGCCTCCTGTCAGGGAATGGCCCCTTGCAAGCGTTGTGATTCAGTGGGTTTGCGTGGAGTGCAAGTTGGACCCTGGCCCTGGGAATAAGGATTTTGAGAAAGGGTTTTGATGGAGGCACTGAATGTAATTGAGCAGAGTGGACCCCGGGCTGGCAGGTTTGAACACATACCCTGGAGAGCTCTGTGTTTCTGGGCTTATTTGATGAGCAGGAAGGTGGAACACAAGAGGTCTGTGGTGAACTTGTACTGTGCCAAGGAGAGACTAAATTGGGGTTAGTAATTGGCTGTCAGGACCTATCAGTAGCAGCTGCCTTTCACTGTTCATTACTTGTGCCCACAACTCTTTTCTGATGAACTTTTAATCCTGATTCAGCATTGTGTGTGAATAGCATTGCAGGAGTTTGTAACTGGTGGAAAAGGGGCAGCACGAAGCATGCGAGCAGCCTGTGGCAAGGTAGATGAGCATGTGGGAGCCTTAAATAAAGCCCTCAGCTGCTGGGTGTGGTGGGAAATGATTCATGGACCTGTAAGTTTGTTAGATATAACAAACCAGATGTAGATGAAGGTGATCTTAGGAGCAGATGAGTACAGTAAAGGGCTGGCTGATAACATTGGACTTCTGAAAAGAAACCCTGTGGCTTTAAAGCCAAAAGCTGCATTTTCCTACCTTTCCCTAATATGCTCATGCAGAATATTGTTGACATAAGAGGAAAACAAAACAAACGAACAAAAAAAACCCCCAAAACCCAAAGATGTTGGGTTTTCAGCCTGTGGTGCATCTAATTCACTTGTAGGAAGCTCAGACATTTTCATTTTGGTGCTTAAGTGCTCTGACATTGGAGTATCCTAAAACTGGTGCTTAGTTTGGGAGCTTGTTCCTGCAAAAGCTGCTCTGTAGAAATAAGCAGTTAATATCAAAGGGCTTTGAGCCAAAAATCAGCAGCACAGTTCTCCATAAACTCTCTGGAGTGGGTTCACACATCCTTGTGTTTCCAAGCTAATTGTTGACTGTGGAGCACTGGAAAGAAAACTGCTTCCAGGAAGGGTCTGTTTTGCAAATGCATTTTAATGGGGAAGGAAAAATCACCAATAAGTTGTGGAAATGTCTTTGCTGGTGGCAGAGTGGTACTGTGGTGATGCTGCATCACCCACAGTTTCCATAGTGGCTAAAATATTGCTCCTCATTTTAGTTCTTCTGAGGGCTTGGATTTTTTTTCTAAAATGCTGAGTGAGCTTCCCTCTACAGATTGCCTCATCTGAAATTAGGCACCCTGGAAATGTGGAGGTATTCCCATCTCTAGGTTCCTGCTGTGCCTTTGGAAGGAATTTGGAGCAACCTGGGGAGTACGTGCAGCCTCTCACTGAGGAATGCCATGGGCTACTCAAAAAAAGCCCTTTTTTATCATTCAGCAAATGGTGTTCCAGGTAGCACAAGAGTCTTGTGCCATTCCAGCGTCATCCAGTACTGCATACCGTGTTGCCTAACGCTGCCAAGTCATTGGGCAACCGCTGCTCTGCCCGTGAGGGAGGCAGTAGTTTAAGTTGGCTGTGGACTTTTAACTTTTACCTTCCTCAGTGCTGCAAGGGCATGTGATGTTCTTTGATTCCGACTCATTCTGGTTGCAAAGCATCCACAAATTTGGGCTTGGTTTGCAGGGCTGCCCCATGGAAATGAGCAGCCAACGGCTCTGAGATGAAAATTAGTGGTACCCATTGCACAAAGGCTTCTCTTGCTCCTTTGTGCCTCTCTCTCTCTCTCTGTTCGGGTAGCAATGGTGACACTCGTATTTCGTAGTGTTTCATTTCTGTGTGCAACCTTAGAAGCACTGTCTAACTGAACCTGGAAAAGTGTGCTTACCTTTGAGAAGATGGATCTGCTCAGCCTTGACAGAGAGTGCCCTGCAGCTTGCAGCTGGGAGTGTGGTGGGGCTCAAGGCTGCTTGCTCAGCAGTCCTCGGCCTGGCTGGGCCCGTGGGTGAGAGATCACAGCGGAAGTCTACACATAGCATCTCTGAGATGTCCAAGGAGAGTGCACCAAATGCTTGGTCAATATTAGCTTACACAAGCCATGAGGAAAGCCCGGCTGTGGCACAGTCTGGACTTGCTCCTGAGCTAAGCTCTGTAATCAAAGACACTGCAAACAGTGTAAGATGGAGGTACCAAATTCAGAGTCCTGCCTCTTCCTGAGTCACAGCGTTACCTCATCGCTCGCTGTGCGTATTTCCTTTGGGTCATTCTGCTTTCTAGTCGTTCATCTGTTCATCTCTGTGCCTGTGGAAGTCTCTGCTGTGGGTCAGTTGTAGCCTGCACAGTCACTGCAAGATTAGTATTTTCTTGTGTTGTTTTTTTTGGTTGGCTGGTTGGTTTGGGGTCTTGGTTTTGTTTGTTTGGTTGTTTTTTTCCCTGGGAGCCAGCAGAATAGATTCTTTTTTTTTTTCTGTCTTGTCTAGCACTGACTTCAAGAAGGGGTAAATATTCTGTCCTGACAGATTTCTTCCAGATACCCCTGGGTGTCCACAAGCCAAGAGTGTGAATGAGCAAACAGCTGCTTGTGTTTTATAGTGCTGTGGACCTGTGTTTTGACCAAGCAACTAGTGAAACATTAACTGTAAGGCTGGACATAGCTTCTCATCCTCCCAGTGTGTTAGATCTGGAGAGAGCCCCTGCACCCCCAGAGTGACCCTGTTTGGCAGCTCTTCCACAGGATGGTTTCCTCTGTTCACAGATCCCTCCCTTGCACTGCATGGTGCTGCTGCCTGTGGCACACACAGCTGGTGGCTCTGATACAGCAGGACCCAGAAGGATGTGTCCTCCTGGAAGTATGTTTCCAGCACTAATGCAGGTCATTCACGCATGGACTTTATCCTCTTCTTTTACCAATTATGTCTTGGAATCATAGAATGTTTTGGGTTGCAAGGGGCCTTTAAAGCTCATTTAGTGCAACCTCACTCCAATAAGCAGGGACATTTTCAACTAGATCAGGTTGTTCAGAGCTCACCCAACCTGGATTGGTTTTAGCCTTGGAGGCTACAGAGCCTGCTTGATGTTCTTGTGAGCTACAACCACCAGTGCAGTACATGGGATGAGTCATTCCTCTAAAGACCAGCATTGAATGAAATCACAGTTCAGAGCTTGCCAGAAGGTTTCCTCAGTTTCGGGGTCACAGAAACAGATTCTGCTTTTCTTCCCTGTGATCTGAATCAACAGTTTGCCCTTCAGCCCAGAAGAACCCTAGTTCTTCAACCAGAGAAATAAAACAACTGAGGATGTACTGGGAGGAAGAATTTGGCCTTTCTCTCCACTCTCTCTCTGCCTATATGCACATTGCATTGTCACCGGGACGTCTTCTCTGGTCATTTTGTCCAGGAGCGACCCTGCAGTTGCACAGCCTCCTGCCCCATCTGTGGGAGTTAAGTAAAAGGAATTAAAAAGCAGAAAGGTGTAATGAAGTTCTCATCTTGTGTTCTCAGACTAGAACAGTGCATGGTGTTTGGGGAGTGGAGTGCAGGTGCTTGGAGAGCCAACTGACATGGAGTTATTCTGGTTCTATGGCGGTGAAGTTGAACAAATTACCCTTTGGGTACTTCCCAAGGGGAATGTTTGTTGACTCTGTTCACAAAGGGAGTAAGTATGTGCATTTGCTTGGGAAAATTATTATCCAAATCACAGTGTTCTTTTGAAACAGTTGTTTGACTGAATACCAAAAAGAAGCAATCAGACGCTTGCCTTAAAAGACCTTGGCAAAGCAGTGAATGGTGAGATTATAAATTTCTTCTCTTACCCCCTCAGAACAGAATTACCTATATTTGGATTTCTTTTCACAACCCCAGAAAGGAAGCAAATTAAATTTGCAAATGGTGTTTTGAACAAATGCAGTGAATCTGGCTGTGCCTCTTACATGTAGCTGAACTAGACCAGTGTCCTGGGGAGCAGAACCTTGTTCTCATCTCATCTGGAGGAGATCCCTTTCTCTCCTAAGGACACTTGGTAGAAAAAAAAATGTGCATGTGGATCTGGGGGGTTAGAGGTGTGGGTGTCTTCCCATTGCTATCAAAACTATACCTGGGAAACCTTTTATGCTTGTTTTAGCTCCAGCTCCACTCCCACCACTGGAATGTCCAATCTATTTAGACTGAAGGTATGTGGGGTGGGGACTGCTCCATCTCTCTTGTTATTCCCACCTTTGAAGTTTTTCCTAACCAACCCAGGGAAGCTGTTTCTCTTCACTGAGTACCACATCTCTCTCTTCCTCTCTCTCTCATATTCTCACTTGATGCATTTAGCAACCCTTAGATCAAAGCTTCTCTACTCCAAGATCATTCTGCATGGCAGAGCTTCCACCTCCACTTTTGTCCCTGGGTGAAGTTTGGCAAGAACTCGTTCAAGATGTTTTCCATTTCTGAGGCACAAAGCTTGTGGCTGGAAGAAATGTTGTGCAGGAGAATCTTTTTTTGATCTCTTTTATGAAATATGCTGGGAGCACTGAAGTCGTCCATGGCTTGCCCGGGTACTTTGAGGATGATATCAGTGTTAGCAGTTTGAGGTACTTAAGTGTACATGCCCCCCTCCTGAGGGGGAACCACAGCTCTTTCTGGATGACCTGAGCTCATCAAACAAGTCTGTATCTGGTTTCAAAACTCAGATTTAATATAGTCCTTGGTGCAGTGGGCAGCCCCCTCTGCTGTCACTGATTCCCTCAGTACCTGTAGTTTAGTCTTCCATGTCTAGCTGGGTTTTTTTAGATATCTTGTGACTAGTTTGAAAAATTCAATGGTCAGCTGAATAATAACAGCCACAGCAGTGCTCTAGAATCTTTGTGGGGTCTGATCCTGCAATCCTGTTCCCAGTGGGATTGATGTGTTATATTGAATTCAGTCAGTGAGAGCCCCAGGACTGATCTGGAGGAAAGGGAAGCTGGGCAGTTAGGTCTGTTCCTGAGATTTTCATTTATATCTATTTAACTCTTTCATTTGATTTCCCTGGATGGGTAGGTTTAATTGAGACATTCAAAGGTATTAAAAAAACCCTAATTCCAAATCAGGAACGTCAGGAAGATGCATGCTGTGGCTGTGGATACTTTTCTCTTCGCAGCTGTTCCGGGTGAGCTCAGGGAAGTCAGACTGGCCTGGCAAGTGGCCGAGCTCTGCTGTTGATGACACCTCTACAGCAGCAGCGGTGTGTGGGCAGGCAGGTAGTTTCATCATGGGGAGGAGGTGGCATGCATCATCTTTTGTTTAAGCAGAAGCATCTTTTTGGAATGCCATCCATTTTATCAGTTAGGGCTTGAACACAAGCAGCCAGGAGAGGCTGGATATTGTAATTACCACAAGTGGAGGCAGGCTGCTGCTCCTGCCTGCCTGCCAGGAGAGGAAGAACCTGTTGAATTTGCTAGGAGCTATTGCTGTGAGGAGAAGAGCCACAGTTACTGGGAGTATGGCAGCCACAAGTGGATGAAGTAGCTGCTTCAGAGCTATGCTGTGGGGAAGAGACAGAGCTTTGGACGTTGGACACTGGATCCGCATTTGGGTTCAAGCTTCCACTTTTGCCTCCTAAACGTGGGGAGGAAGAATACGCCTCCTGTTTGCTAGAAGTTGAGTTGGCCAAGGATGGCTGCACTCTCCCAGCACTTAAGGATCCTGCTGTGGAAGAACTGGCTCAGTGTCAAGAGGCAGCCGGTGAGTGTGAAAACAAAGGAGTGGAGGAGGGGGCACTTGGAAATCACAGGACCTGAGGAGCAAGGGGGACACCTCAGAAGAGGAAGGTCACAGTGTTAAAGCAGAAATATTTTGAAGGCTGGTGATAGAGGCAGAGGGAAGGAAGGGAATGGCATGAAAGTGAAGGTGGGGCTTTTTAAGCCAAAGTGATTTGATCTTGCATTGGATCTCATGCACAAGGGCTCAGGAGTCCATCTCTAAGTACCATGGATGCTGCTGCTGTTCCTTTGGGGCAGTGGTCTATCCAAAGAAGACCATGCACAAACTAGGGACAGGCTTGAATTAAGGCTGCAGTTCTGTATCTGCTCCCATGTGAGCAGCCCCCGTGGTTGGCGTACAGCCTCTAAAGAGTCCCTGGGATTTGGGGATGATGGGGGATGCTCTTACAGAGAGCCATTTGTAAAGGATGTACAAAGGAAAAAGTAGCTGAGGGATGCAGGTAGGACAGATTTCCAGTGCATTCCAGTGTGTTGTGAATCAAATGCCCCAAATGATCTTTCTTTCCAAAAAATAAACCATTGCCTGCAATGTCCAAAGCGGAGCTGCAGCAGCCTCAAGGAGGCAAATGTTCCTTTGGGTGGCATTGCATGTCCAGATGTGCAGTAGTCTTGTTCCCAGTCTGGTTGCCATACAGCTGCACTGTCATTTCAGCAGAAGATGCTGTAGTTTCATTAATTTGTATTGCAGCCTATCCTCTTGCTAATAATCAAAATGTGATGGTTTTCAGATTTGCTTTGTTTGAATGGAAACCTTGTCAGGTGCAAAAAGTGCTGACAGAAGAGAAGTGGCTACAGAGTGTGTGATGGGAGGATGGAGTGAAAGGCCTCATATCACTGCATGCTCCTGCAAGGTCCATTCTTGCCTGCCCTGTCCTGCCTCTTGGTTTTGTAGAGGTGTTGAGTTCATCTTACTCTGTGTGATCCTCAGTAGGAGCTGTGGACATGCCATACACCCTAGAGTATCCTCCACGGCTGCGAAGGATACAGGAGATGCAGAGTTATTATTATTACCTCTAATATATCAAGAGAAATTCTAACAGCCTTGCTCAAAGCAGAAGGTCTCTTTCAGCTCCTGGGTAGATGCTAACCTAAGCCCTGCCTGTGCTTCTGACCATACAGTCTCACTTGCTTTAATTCTGGTTTCCTCTGCAGTTGAAATACCAATTCTATAGAATTGAGATGTGAATTAAAATAAAAATCTGTCCACTTGTGATTATTTTATGGCAGGCATTCCCTGCAAGTCTCCTTCATTTCCTTCCCTGGCTCCAAATTAGGGAGCTTGCTCAGACTGGGGAGGGTGTGAGGAGATAAACGCAGATCTCTGCTCCCAAGCACACTCTTTCTCTGTCCTCCTGCTTGCATTTTTTGACCTGTTAATCTGACTTCATTTAGAGACCAAACTTCGTGAAAATTTGTGTTTGTGCTGCTGCAGCGGTGGTTGCTGACTGTGCTGGGGCTGATCAGCATGGTTATAGAAACAGAGGCAGGAGGGGGAGAAAAATCCAGAAGTACTAAGCAAGGTCTGAGCAAGTAAATCTCCATTTAGCAGTGAAATAACTCAGCAACCCAAGAATTGTGCAACCTGCACAATGCTGTATGTCCCAAGATCCAGACTGAGGTTGGTTATGGCTCTGTTCAAGTCAACATGTTCCGCCTGCAAGCAATTCGGCCAGGGTGGTTGTCTTGTTTTTGTTAACTAGAAGTGCCTGGGCCAGTGGGAATGCTGCTGTGTTGCAATGGATGTGCCCAGCTACTGTTAAACCCAATTAAGTCAAAGGACACAGATACTAAGGGAAGAGCTGTCTGGAAGTGGGAAGTATAAGCACCATTTTATCTCATAGTGGGGAGGTATGAAGATTTCCCTGCATAGAAACAACCAGCATTCATTTCTTGTCCCAAGACCAAGCAGGTCTCTTGCTCTTCCTTTAGGCAGCTTCTGACTAATACCAATTTCTGTGCTGTTACCCCATAATTTTACTTTAGCCTATGTGGTACTAAACAAGGAGGATACATTAATAATACTGGTGGCCTGGGAATTAATTGGAGTTAAAGAGCATGTTTGGGGACTGATTATAGGGAATGCATATGATATAAGAAATTATAGAAAGATGTTTTCTTTGGTGATGATTTTTGTTGTTAGTAGTGTATGTATAAAAGGCAGGGAGAGTACTATCTGTAAAATCTAAAATGTAACTGAATGCTGAAATTATAGGAGTACCCTCTCTGAAAGGACGTGTGGGGAGGTGTCTGTCAATGCCCTCTTTTATGGCATGAATCTTGCTCTTCCTTTCATGGCTGTGTCATCTTGTCAGGGATGTTAGGGATGGAGTTGCCATAAAACAACCATCTTTAATCTGAATTGCTCTTCAGGATTTGTTTGTCTGACTGTTTGTTTTTATGTTCCAGTAAGTGTTACAGGAAATGAAAACACTGTTATGGGCTTGGAATTACTTTGAAAAAACAATTTTGGGTAATATGTGCTGACCTGAAAAAAATAGCAATACGAGAATGAAAAATGGTCTGATGTTGAAGACAGACATCTTTGCAGTTTCATAAATTGGCATGAAGAGAGCACAGTAATTTTGCAGCCCAGAGTAACTTCAGTTTAGCTACCGACGATGGATGGAAAGCTCTAATCTAGCAAGCACGGTAGCCAGCTAGTGCAAAAGCAGCTGATGATTTGAATAATTGCCTTTGCCTAGCTTACAAAACTCCAAGGCTTCTAGTTCCAAGACTGACTTCAGGCCTCCTTCCTAGATTGGTTTACTAAACTAGATGGTTAGCAAAATGTATTTGCTTCATTCCTGTCTGTTGAAACTGTTAACCCTCACGTCAGGGACAAGAGCTCTGTAAATATTCATGTGTTTTCCAAAATGCCAGGCCAGTTTTGCATCACTGCTCTTCCAGCCATCTTGTCTCTATGGACTGCTGGAGTCTGGAAAGGGGAAGGTACCAGGGACTTAGGGTGCTTTTAGAAGTTCACGTGAGGGATCACGGTTATTGGTGTTCCCATGCAACGTATCCAGTTGGCTGGCTACACAATGAAACCTCTTCCTTCACCGTGCTGGAGCTCTGCATCTCGTAAATGACCACCAAAAATATTTTCTTTGGGATCCCCTGAGAGGCTGAACTGCTCTTTGTGAAGAACAGTGAAACTCTGGGGGGCAAAGGCCAGGAAATGCTGTGGACTTGTAAATTCAGTTGTGCAACACTTTAGTTTTGAGCTACAATCGCATGCAAGTCATCTTAACCCATCGTGTGAGCAGCGCTGTTCACTGAAAGTGAAACCAGCCTTTCACACTTCAGCTCCTTTATCTTGTGATCACTGTGTCCAGAAGTGTGGTACTTCCCAGCGTGCTTTTGCTATGAACTAGCAGTGCCTCAGAGCTGTGTAAACACCGTCCCCTGTAGTTACCAGCCAAACTGAAACACAGGAAGGCTTGTGTTGTTTGCAGCCTTGTTATTTGCTCTTGAAATCTTACGTAGATTTTCTTCCTGCCTGGATAATACTTGGGGTTTAATAGCCTGCATACTGAGCCAGGTATGATTTACAGTGCGTCCTCTAACTCATGTAGGGTAGTGCTTGTATATTCCAGACAAGCTCTGAGACACATCAATATGACAAATGTAACCGATATATTTTCACTGCTGTTTTATAGGTATGGTCATTCATTTTAATTTCCTGGCCTGTGGTGGTTTTCATAATCTTGGCCATTATCCGTCTGAAATTCCCTCCAGAACCACAGCCAAACTGTAAGTAACTGGTTTGTTTTTGTGTCTTTGGGATTTAGTTTTCATTTCAGTGACTGATGTGTTAATTTGATGGGTTTTGTTATTTTTACATATTTGGGTTCTATGTAGTTTCCAGTGGAGGTTTCCTGGGATGCAGCGTGGTAAATAAAATGCTTGTGTTCCTCTGAAGTTGGTTCTGTATGTTTGTTTGTTTTTAAATTAGTTTCATAGTTAGAAAACAACTTTAAAGAACTGTCTCATCAGAGGCACTCAGATACTGCTGGTGTAGACAGCAGTGTAAGTTTACATGATAAATTGGGTGACAAGAGAGCAGGAGGGAAGAGGTAACTCAGAAAAATGAGTAAGGGCATGGGCTTCAAGTGGGATTGTGAAGGTGAAGTAACAAACATGAGGTAAGTCAACATGAATGATTTTGCTTTGTTACTGCTACAGGCAAAAAGCATCTCTTTAAGCAGCCTGCTAAGGGTCACCTGAAGAGTGGTATCTGGTTTAGCTCCTGTGGCCTGCTGGTGTAAATGAGCCCTTTCTAGCAAGTCAAGGAGCAGCAGTTTGGGTGGGTGAATGGGTGAAGAGTTTACACGAGGTTGGCTTTGCTTGCAAGCCTTGCTTCCTGGGTCAGGAGAATGTGTCTACATCTCAGAGCATGGGTATGCTTGAATCTTCTCTAAAAGGTCTGATTTAGTGAGCCCTTATCACCATCAGGAGCATCGTGCTCCCAAACCTGACCACATTTGTTCATGGAGTTACACAGTAAAACAGAGCAAGGAGTTTATCCAGTTGGAAGCCTTTTTTCCTCCCAAAGTGTTAATTTTGTGTTGGATCGAATCCCTGATCCTGCTCTGCGTGGCCTCCCGTGTTTAGTCCCAAGGGCTGGGCCCCTCTTTTGAGTGGTGGGGAGAAATCCATCATGGATCCTCACTCTTTATCTGCTAGTTTGAGGGGTTGCTTGCCTTTATCATTTCAGAGACCCTGAAAGTACGTGCGAGAGTCTTGCCTCATGTTGCGCATGAGTCACATCCATGTGCTGCAGCAGAAAGGTGTGCAGGGAGCTGTTAGGGAGAGCCACCATTTCACAGCACAGGGTAGCAATAGGCCCTTAAAAATTGCCCTTACTAAAAGATTGGCAACATCTGATTTGCAGGGGAGACCTCACCATGGATCACCTGTACCAAGGTGTCATCTGCTTGACAAGAACAAAGCCCTGACACGGGCAATGATGGATTTTTATATATGGGACAAGGAGACTGATGCAGGGGGAGAAGAGACAGTCTGGCAGTAGTGAGGACAAGCAGGTGGATTCCAGAGTTTGTGCCTATCAGATAGGCAGAATGTGCTTGTGAGGGATCTGTACTTGATGACATGTGTCTGCACAGGATATATTGGACATAGGTGATTCTCTGATGACAAAGCCTTTGTTTCTGTATGATGGGTGAGAAAACTGGATATACAGTTAGGGAAGCCCTTGTCCCAGAGAGCTTACAGCCTAATCTGAATAGATGTTTGTGTATCTCCTGTTGTAGACAGGAATGGAAATCCAGAGAAAGTATCACAGAAAGCCTTTAATGGAGGAGGACATTCTTGGTGTGTTAGGGTGGTTTTTTAACCCCAATCCCATCTGTGGTCAGCAAAAGGCCTCTTGAGGCATGTTATATATTGCAAGTTCTCCCAATTTCCCTTGAACCAGCTGGAGCAGGCAAGACAGCACACGCTGTGCTTTGTGAAAACCCCTGTGTTGCCAGGTGTGGAAATGGCAGTCCTCCCACGCCACCCCATTGGTTGGACTTCCTGTCCCTGATAAATTGGATAAGATGAATGTCAAGAGAGCCAGCTGGATGGTAAAATACTTTTCTACTCTACATGGCTATTAGTTTTGAGTGGGTCTTTATTTGGAGCATGTTTGCTCTGGATGGTGGCATCTCTGAATTGATGGATTGGAAGGAATGCTCTTAGGAAGAGCAAGTAGTATCAGTTGTGCTTTGCAGGAAAGGGGAAGATTGGGCAGTATCTTTGTACTGGTTCCCTTTTCTTCTGTAGATGAATCTTATTTTGGGACTAGTCTCTGGAAGTATGCGAGTAGGTGTCTGTGTCTCTTAGAAGCAGATGATAGGACTTCTCTGTTGCAAAAGAAATTTTTATGCTGGAAAATACTGGTTGTGGTCTATTCTTGGGATCCAGATGTTCAGGACCATCCAAGAATCCCAAGGTGATGGAGAAGAACACTAACTAGAGCATCAAACAGTTTCTGCTGCTTTCCTGTTTAAGAATAGCCACTTGAAAATTGCCCTCTTTTTTTGACAGATGAAAAAATGTACCAACTTTTTTTCTTGAAAAGCAAAAGAGAAATATCTTGAGAACTTTCTTTTCTGACAGGGAAAAAAAAAAAAAGGCAGGTGGGCACATCTACAAAAACTATTACAGGAGGTTTGGGGTTTTTTTGTTCATTTTGAACAGGAATAAAACCCACTTTCTGGTGAGTTCCAGTTCCTGCCTTAAAATATACAATTGTTAAGTACTGACAAGAAGCAGTGCTGCTGTCAAGGGATTATTGCAGGTAGACGAAAGTCAGGAAGCACATAATCAATGGTACTGAGATAGAATAAGCTGCTCAGATGCTGAGTTTTGAAGCCTTAGAGATAACCTCGCAGATCTTGGTCTGTGAGCTTCTCTCGTGTTCAGGGTCACAGAAATATCATTAAATCTATTATTTGCTCAATTAAAACAGCTCAAATTCGAGACAGTAAGTTCTTCTGAAGGATGTCTAATAGACATTCAATAGATTAAGGCTCATGGAGAGAAATTACCTAGCAAATATCTGTCAAGAATGAACAAGTGGCAAGAGCTCCCTGCAACAGCAAGTTGCTTGCTTTGAATTTTGTCATGTAACACCTAATGCAATGGGAGCTTGTGCCAGGCTGAACTCTGAAGGGAAGTGACATGCCAAATAAATGTCACTGGTCAAGAGGATGCTCACAGTAAAACCAAGCACTGAGGAAAACAAGGAGCTGAAATAATCTGGTGTATAATTTTCTCCACAACTAAAGGGTCTAGTATCTAGGAGGAAAAAAAACCTCACCTATCTTCTTTCTCCCAGGCATATGTTTGATGATGCATTTCCAGGTCAGCAGAGATTGTTGTCAGGAGAAATGAATAAGAGATTTCTCTTTCTCTGCATACCCAGTTCCTGTGATGATCTGAGAGTCTAACCACACAAAATCCCCATCCAACTTTTTACGTACATTGCAGTTGTGGCTTTTGACCTCTTCATTACAGCCTTTGCCTTTGTTAGGAGGTACTGGGATGTGTTTTGTGGCATGCATGTGGACTAGGAAGCCCTGGGTTGGAAGCCTGCAGCGTGAAAGCTAGTGAACTGAGTTTGATGGTATCTTCCAGTGTTTTGTGCCTGTATCACCTGTTTTCTCGAGTGAGTAGGGACAAAAGTCCCTTTCCATTGCTACAGGTTTTTGCAAGGTATGTGAATTGTGCGTGAGATACAATCTATCCCTTGGGCCTCAACCCACTCAGTCTACAGAGAATCCCAATTACACTCCTGGCTCTAACTAGCACTGTCACGCCCTGTCACGCCCTCCCCGCCTGCTTTCTGTCTTTTCTGGTTGCCTTCGCTCCTCTCCTGTCAATTTGACCTCCTCATCATTATTCTTCTCTGTAGAAAGCTCTGTTGGGTGTGGCTAGTTGTCCACTCATTTAGTGCACTCTTTAGTGCTATGGAGAAGATGTGGTAGAAACTTTGCTCTGCTGTTAGACCCAGAGCTCTGCTCTCTCTGGCTTTGAGGGACAGCCATGCCCCATTTGCAGATATTTATCCTTCTTCGTGGAAAGAAGCTGTGCTCTTGTATTGGTCTTAAATCCATCAAATTCTGCCAGGGAATTTGTTGCCTGAATTCATTTCAGTGAAGCACTTCTGCCCAGAATTTCCACCCAGGTTTTATCACCATCACGGAGATGCCTACAGGAATATTGATTGCATTCGCCCAGAGATACTCTGCAGAGCTGCTCTTTGCAGCCAGTATTCTGGGGGAATGTTGTGGTAGTTGAGCACTAGAGTGTTTGCCAGTACCAGCAGAGCTGTTCAGGTCTGATTGAGAGTCAGAGCTGTGTGGCAGAACACTATGTAGGAGCAGATGCTTGTACTCTGCTCTCATTTTTGGCTCCAGTGCTCCTGGTAGAAGGTCCACCTGACATCAGATGGCATGGAGCAAGGTGGGCCATGGGACTGTCCTGCCTCTGAGATACCAACCATGACATGAGAAAGCTCTGAAAGGATGCTTGCACTTTAAAGGAATTTATTTCATAGTTGGAGGGATCTGAACTCGCCTGTTTTCCCAACAGTGTGGAAAAATTAATAGGTTCCCATGCTAATTACAGGGAGTTGAGATGGTGGCTAAGCTACACAGGCCGCTCCATTCATCTGGATAAGTCATGGGTATTTATGCAAGACATAATCCACCCCAAGGGTGCAACCTACAAGCACGCATCAGACTTCCAGCTCTCCTTCACCACATGCCTGTGGTAGAGCAGCCCCACTCCTTTTCCTTCACATTGCTTCACTTTCCTCCCCTTCTGTCAGTTGTCTCCTCTTTTATACAGAACACAGCACCATATTTTTGTGTGTTCAACTGCAGCATGATGAACAAAACAGCCTCATAAGGTCCCTCCTTGCTCTGGTAGGAACTTTTTGTTTAGCTGGGCTGTGGTTGTGCCAGGGAGCAGACTGCTGCACAGTGCTCTGTTTCACTGGAACAGCGCTGAAGGGGGGTGCAAATTACATTAATTATCCCCACATTTGCTGGGATAGACTTCTCCACTGATCTCCTTACATACATAAGCAGTGCCCAGCCATACAGTGCCCTGCACTGCCTAGGCTTCTGTTTGCCTCAAAGGGCCATGGCCTAAACACAGCACTGTGTTTGTAACACCTCCCATTCATAACTCTCCACATCTCCATTTCTCTTAAAGACTCTCACACCTTGTAAGATGTGACTGAAGGATGTTTAGAGTTGCAGATGAGAACTCCTGAGTTACCAGTATTTTTTTTTTTCCTCCCCACTGAATTACAACAGGGCCACAGGGCAGTCTCTAAGTGGCTCCATGAAACAGCTGAATCCAGATTCTGGGGCCTGGAAGTGCAGAAGTATTTTCCCAGAGGTGTTGAACAGTTTGGCCTGGACTGCAGTCAGCAGAGTGAATGTCTGTGTTTCTGTGCAGGAGGTCACTTTTGTTTAAAGAATCTAAATCTGGACTCCAGAGACTATCTGGAGGCACTTGCCACTAGAAGGCATTGCTTCAGTAAGCACAACTCTTGTGCAGGTTTTTTTCAAGAGTCTAGAGATGGATTTAAGCTTTGAGGTTCCAGCTTCTTGCTGGGAAATGTTCTCAATTTCTTCTTAGGTTCTGTTTGTGCAGCGCCCTGCTGCTCATACAGACAAGAGCAGGTTGGCTGGATTACAACAAGACCAAGTTGGACTTGTCTGCATTAAATATTGCTTAAAAAAAGCCCTGTAGGAAAATGGGTTAGTGTCCAGTTCCTCCTCTCTCTTGGTGTGTTTGTCCTTCAGGCAGTGGAGCATCCCTCTACCACACAGTAAGTCTCCAGTGCAATCCCTCCTTATCAGCTCTGCCCTGTGGTGCAGACATCAGCTCTGTCATTTTCTCATCTTCATCTGAATTTGCAATACCTCTCAGAAGGTTTCCATCTCTTGCACTTTGTTCTGTGTTTGGTTTGGGGGTGCTTTCTCCTCCCTTTACATCTGCTTTTTCTCCTGCTCCTTTGCAATTTTTATGCTTCCTCATCATTATGATCTCCCTGATCACTATGTGAACCCAATACCTTCAGATTCAAGTGCTGATTTTTAATTTATTAAATGAGGGGGTGGAAGGTGAAGGTTTGTGGGTGAGCAAAACTAGCTTGCCTGGTCTTAATAATCATGGAAGTAGATGCTGTCTTCTCTGGGCTGGTCTTATTTGCAGAGCCTGAAATGCTTGAGGTAAGAATTAAGCAATAAAATGCTTCCTCTGTTGAGGCCACCAACCCAGGGAGGAGTCTTGTAGTGAGCTGTCTGATGCTTCCATCTTCCTGTCGTAGGCAGCAAGCTGAGGACATCATGTTGTTGGGACACTCAAGAAAACAAGGGTAGTCTTGCTGTAAAGATAAAAAATACAAGCTCTTAAATCTCCCCCAACCATACTGGGCATCTGGAGCACTTAATGGAGTTGTTAGGGTTGAGGGAAAGAAGGTGGCCAAGGATTGACAATGCTTAAATCATAATAAGAAGACTGGGGGGGATGTGTGTGCTCCAGGGACAGTGACACTTGGGCTAGCACCAGATTGTCAGGATTAACATGTGGGTGCACAGCCCAGCACCATTCCAGGTGCTGTTGGATGGGGCTCTGAGCAACCTGCTCTAGTTGCAGATGTCCCTGCTCCCTGCAGGGGTGTTGGACTAGACAACCTTGAAAGGTCTCTTCCCAACCAAACCATTCCGTGATTCTCTGAACTTGTCCTTACACACAGCAGTGATGGAGACTCACAAGGGAGCAGAAATCACTCTGATACAACAGATACTGAGGCTGTTTGCTGTCTTTCAGGTTGAGAGTGAGCTCAGAGTGTCTCTTCTGTCAGCTTAGCAGGTGAAATTGCAGAAGAAAATGATGGTTCTGCTGTTTGGCCAAAAAGAGGGTGACAGAAATCGCCTGCTCATTCTGGAGTGGTTTTAAGGCTGAGCTTTGTGATGTGAATGGCAGCAGCACAGGGACAGTGCAGCTTGGAGGGCAATACTTAACCACTGGCTCTGATCCAGCACAGCTCTTGTGTATGTGTTCAACCTGAAGTCTGGGTAATCCCACTGAAGTCAGGAGAGCTCATCACCTCTGTGCCGTGGGCTTTGGGCACATGAAGCAAGATTTGGGCTGTACTGCCAGGAACTGGAACACTTACCGGCTTCACCCTCTATTTGATTTTGGGTTTGGTTTTTCTTCCAACAAGTGTGGGAATTATGTGGGCATTGATCTTGCAGGTGTGAAAAAAGGAAAGGAAAGGCTCAGCTGGTGTTTGCCTCTGGGCTCTGCTCTCGTTAAAGATCTCATTCCCATTTAACTAGGAACACGCAAGTCCCTTTCTCCAGCTTTGAGGTCAGATGTGAGTCACAGAGTGCGAGTGTCACAATGTCACAGCAATACTGTGGCAATTAAATACTGTCTTTTTATAGAGCAATGGATAGGCCAGCCACCTATTTGGAACATTTTCCATTTGTGTAAAACATACTCTCCTTCAAAATCGATCATATCCCATGGATTTGATGATCAGGTTTAGTTTTTGGAGAGAGATCAAACGTCCTAGCGTTAGCATAAAGCTTTCTACAAAAATGGGTGGCATAAGTTGTTATTGATGAATAGATGTGAACAGAGCTGGAAATAGGCAGCTGCATGTGATTGAAGAGAAACAGTATCAGTCATCATCATGAAACAGGTGTTGGTCTTCTTGACTTTAAAAGCAAAGGAATAAAGTTTAAAGCAGTGCTGTGTGACTGGGAAAGACTCAAAAGGAAGCAAGATGGTTGTGCATACACAATACTGTTAAATATTTTGCTTAGAAAGTCCAGTAGATCACCATTGCAGAAAATATGTTCATTGTGTATTGTGACATCTTAGATAAATATAAATCACAGCTGATAAATGGGCAGAATTGCCTCTCTGGGTCAGAGCCTCTGCTACTGCTCGGATGTGAAAGAGAAGAGTATGTAGGAGCATAAAGAACAGAGTGTTCCCTCCACTACAAACATCTTCAGAGGTTTAAGGTTTCTTCAGCCAGAAGCCAAAGAGGGTGAATTGATCATATTTAGTAGCCATCAACAAATCTATTTCTCTGAATTTGTCTAATTATTTTTAAAATGAATGTCCATTTCTCAACATACACTGCCCTGTGGCAGTGAGTTTCACAATATTGTGGGCATTTGTTAAGAAAAGGTACTTTCTGACCCTTTTCCCTGCTGCATCAGTCTCTGTCTTGTGAGGCATGATCATTTACTCACCTTTTTCATTGCTGATCATGATTTTATTTATTTCTCTATCAACCCACTTTTTGGCCATCTTTCCTCTGTGCTGAAGAGTCCCAGTTATTAAATCACTTTGTGTGATTTAGCAATGATTGACTGCATTTTCAGTTAAACACAATACCTCCTAATGAAGTAATTTGCTCATTATTGCCTTTAATTTGCCAGTGGGGGAGTTGAGATTTGTATGGATTTTTTTATTAACTATGGAGGGAATATAGGGTGTAGTGATAGGTGAGGGGTAATGGTCTTAAGCTGAAAGAGGGGGGATTTAGATCAGCTATAAGGAAGAAGTTCTTCGCTGTGAGGGTGGTGAGTCACTGGAACAGGTTGTCCAGAGAATTTGTGGATGCCCCATCCCTGGAAGTGCTCAAGGCCAGGTTGGATGGGGCTTTGAGCAACATGGAATAGTGGGAGGTGTCTCTGCCCCTGGCAGGGGGTTTGGAACTGGATGATCTTTAAGGTCTCTTCCAACCCAAACCATTCTGTGGCTCTGACTTAGTGTACAAGGTACAGCAAAGGTCTGCCTTACACCACATGGAAATTTGGACCAGACATTTCAGAGTTTTGTGTCCTGGTCTTTCTTGAAAAACCTCCTTAATTCTCTCACTGCTGTCAGAGTCCAAACCTCTTACAGAAAAGCTGTCTCTGGCATTGCCACCGCTTTTGCCCCATCATGGGGTTATACTGGTTCACACCTGCAATAACTCAGTGGTGGATCAGGCCCCGTGGTTGTATCAAGGTGCCAGCAAGCTGCTCAGCATCTGATGCGAGTTGGCAGAGCCTCTCTGAATACCTCAGTCACATTGGGACAATGATGTCTTTGCAGGCATTGTGCCACCACCATGAGTAGCAGCACTTCCAAGCTTTAGGTCATGAATACCTGTCTTCAGGCTGCTGTTTCAAATGAAAAGAAAGAGCTGATATTGTCACTCTGTTCTTATGGTGTACACGTCACTCGTGACACAGCAACTGATTAACTGTCCACTTAGTTCAAAGTGTACCACCTTTGAGTCCAAATTTAAAAGTTGTTATTGCTATTTCTGTGTTAAGGAAGTGACTTCCCCTGCTCTGGATTCGTCAGGATTTCTTGCATAATTGTCCTTGTAAACATCTTGCATCTCTCCAGAGAAGACCAGAGCTCCCCAAGCTCCTAGCTCCATCCTTGTGTTCCCCCCTCTGCTGTCCAGCTGGGAGTTGCACATCTTTGGCTATTCCAGCTCTACTGGGAGACAAGAGCTTGGTTCCTGACCCTGGTTGTGGCAGGTGGATGTGAATGTCAGTGGAGAGAGTAGCCATTCCCCTCCCAGCTCCTACCTGTCTCACTTCATTGTGGTTATGCTCTCCATGCTGAACCTCATGGCTTCCCAGGTCTTTGAAGTTCATATTGGTAGGGGTGCTGATAAAGTGAGGTTAGTGGTGCATTTTTGGACTGTCATGTGAGTAAATTTCCTGCATAGGAATGAGGTTGCAGGAGATTGGGAGGAAGATGAGAGAAAAATGCCAGTGTGCACAAAATGCTATTTGGCAGAGTTGTAATTGGTGATCTCAAAGGGCGAACATCCCAGATGTGGAGGGATATGCACACAAGGATAATTCCAAATTAAAGTGCCCCACTCTGAAGTTTTCTTCATGAGCAGCAGACTTAATTGCACTTCAAAACTTTTAGAGTGGCATATGTTTGGACCTTTAGCCCAAACACCAGAAGGAATGCCTGCAGGGACAAGAGAGATCTTTTGCTCTCCTTGGTGCTCTGTGATTTACCAGGAGCTTGCTCAGCCTGCTGTGTAACTCCTGGGGCATGCAGCGAGTGGTGGGGGAGCTTCGCACAACAGGTAGCTTTCTTCTCTGGTACAGCATCTCCTTGAATTTTCTAGGGCAGCTCTCTGCTGAGGCGTACAAGAGAATTGCAACACCACTCAAAATGGGTGCCTTTGACTCTGCAGGTCCCAGCAGTCCTCTGTGTTAGTTGCTATCTGGCCAGAAGCAGTAGGAACTCCTACACTAAACCATGAGATTTTTCATTTTGCCCCAAAAATGCAGAACACACTCATGGGTTGGGACCAACTGCACTGAGAAAAGCTCAGAAAGTAAGGTGTCTGAGAGCCACATACTCCACCAGGCACTGCCATCCCCTTCAGGAATGTTTGGGTCTTGACCAGTGCTAGAATTAATAGATGTAGTAAAACTGTAGTGTGGTATCCTCGTTGGATGGGTCAGAGATAAAGCTGTGCCCGGGCGAGAGTCGCAGGTTGTCTTTGGAGACCAAAGAGGGGAGAAATCAATTGCCACCAGCCTGCCTGTGGTAAACCTGGCTTCTTTCCACATTAGAAATAGTAGCAATGTCCTTTGCCAGGTAATTTTCCAAATGATCATTTTTAATAATATGTTGCTGGGATCCAGCGAAAGAGTTTTGAGATTTATTAGAGCGTTTGTCACTGAGAAGAAAGGCAGCCAGTGAACTCTGTGGGCTGGCAGTCAGCAGCATGGGGCAAGTGTCACATAAAATACTCAAGTCTCTAATTGCTCAGGTCTACCCTGTGTTTGCAGAAGTGGGAGACAGGGACATATGTCTTGCCCCTCAGCACTGGCTTCCAGCATCACAGGTCACCAAGCAGATGGGGCAGGAGCTGCTCTGAGACAGCAGGAGAAGCAGAGGGGGTGGTGGTGATAGATTGCTCCTCTCCCTTCCCTGGGCAGGTCTGCACAAAAAACAGAGGGGGTTGTCTGGTTCTGGAGCCATTACCCCTTTCTGTGGCAAAAGCTGTAGCAGAGCCCTGTTTTAACAGCCTGGCTTGAAAATGGAGCTTGTGGCTGGCTCGGTGTAGAAACTGATCCAACCAAGCCTTGGAGGACACGCTCTTATAGGAGCTTCAGGTTACTCTGGCCACGGTTCTCTTCCTTGGGAAGAGAAGTTAGCACATACTGATAGAAGCACATGGTAAAAAGGTGCACGTGCACATCATAATAATGGCATTTTCTTTCTCCTCCTTCCTCTAGGTTATCTTGCACCCCGAAACCTTCCTAGTGCAGGCTTCTTCCCGTTCCTGCAAACCGTGCTGTGCGATGCAGATGCCAGATGTAAAGGCACACCATACATGCCAGAAGATCTGCTGCCAAGGCTTAATGACATCTCATCCCTCAGACTGTAAGGGCATCTGAATACATCTGGGTGTTACAAGCTGTAAAGCAGAACTTGCTTTGAGGTGGAGGGAGCAGCCATGGATGTGTGTACACGCAAGCGTATCCACAACAGATCTATCTCGGATACCTGTTGTAGCAGATGCAGTCTCAGCTATCTGAACACTTGAGAATGAGAATATGGGCTGCAATATGAGACACTTAAAAAATGTCCATATTAGGGACAGCTATCAGTAATGTGTCAATTGATTGAGGCTTGACAGTAGAAGAGAATTTTACTCCTTGAGAAAAATGCTTCTGCTCACCCAGATTGGAACAAAGAAACTTTTCTTTTCACATGCCTTTGGGTCAAGTGGGTCAAATTCTGTGGGGTTTCAGTGGATAGGACTTGTACCAAGAGCAGCACAGAGTTCTGATTTGCCACTGCAGTAATTGCTTCAGGATGCTTTGGTTGCAAGTGGCAAATGTTCTCCAACACCTCCAAGTTTGAGGTACACTTGTTCTGGAGTAACTGCTCTTTCAGTAGGTCCTCCAGGTGCCAAGCAGAATGGGTATCCTCTCTGCAATTCATCAAATGTAGCAGGATGCAGGTGAAAATGAAACAATTTTTAGTGACAAAAGCTGGTAGATTTGAAGCGTGAGTTGGCCGGGCGTGTTTCATTGGAATGTCAGTTTCCTGAAATCGAAATGTTGCATGGAGGCATTTCAATTTTGTTGATGTTCAAACTCAAGCCAAGTAGCATTTGCTTTGAGACATGCCAAACAGCATTGTTTCTACATCTTGGCTGCTCAGTTCTGGCACACCCCTGGGGAACATGCTGCTCTGAGGCCTGGGAAATTAATGGAGAGATGGGAATCTGGGCGTCTCACATACAGGGTTTCTGGTTCCTCATCTTTGCTTTCAGGTGAGAGGCTGCTCCATAGCACCTGTCAGAGCATCAAAACCCCTTTGGTTAGAGCTCGAGAGTCTGAAGAGCTTAGGTGGGCCCCATGCCATCCACCAGAGAGCCCAGCAGGCAGGATGGGGTATCCTGGGATTGGTGGCTCCTCAAGAGTCCTCCTTAGTCAGTGCAGAGGGACTGGCGTTTCCCGGGCCATATCAATGGTTAAAATCTCACCATAGGTTAGAAGAAGTCTGGATGACTAAATACATGGATTACTGAAGTTACACAAGGGCAATTCTAATCAAATTCAAGGTCACACAGCAGAAGAGGGCAGAGCTGCAAAGAAACTGGATGCCTGGATTCATGGCTCTTCACTTGTTTCCTTTGTTGTCATTATTTTTTGCTGGGCATGTTAAACAATGGTTAATTTGTGGTATTGAAATGGAGGAATGGGAACTTCTAGTGCCAAGGCTGGAGGTCTTCCATGGGTTTCAATAACTACAAATCCTCCTTGCTTTTTCTGGTGTTGGTTTCTGTACAGCTGTTTAGGAAATAACTATTTTTTTCCTGCCAACTGAAAATTAAAGGATTTGGCCAAACTAAAGCTCAAGTCATGTGAGTCATTTTAATAAGCATCTTGACCACTATTGATGCTAAAAGTTGTCTGTGTGAAGTACCACACAATTATGTGGGCATACCATATTTAGAAATATAGTGTATTCTACAAGATTAGGGAAATGGTTTAGTGGATTTCATTAGGGCTAGGAATTAGGTTGGACTTCATGATCCTGAAGTTCTTTTCCAGTCAAAATGATTCTATGATTTTTAAGAAAAAAACCACCCAACTAGTAAGTAGTCACAGCAAATCCAGCAGGATACAATGGAGTATAAAACCTCAATAGAAGGTTCACTGGGTAGGGGAAAGTTCTAGAAGGCAACACAAATAGCTGCAACTCTGCCTCTGGACCAAAATCACCATGTGTGAGTGTGTCCCGAAGGCAAAGTGTTTGAGCTGTGACCCTCCACTCTGGGTGTGTTATTGTGTAATGTTCAGCTAACCCACACTTTTTTTTCCCCTTTCCCATTGTGCAACTCACTGATGCTCTTATTAAACTGTTTTATAGCTTGTTCTAAAAATGTCTTACCAGTGGCCAGCAGAGAAAATGGTCATGGTTCTCATCTCTGCCTATGTTCCTGAGTAGGGTTTACTAAGGTGTGCGAGACAAGGTCCCTTGAGATTTCCCTTTAATAAAAGGGAGATTAGTACAAAAACTGAGCTCCACACCAGTATCTTCCACCCTTTCTTTTCCCTTGTAACACAATGTCTGGGAAGCATGAAAGGATGTCTTGAAGGATTTCTTGGTAGGGACATGCAAGCTGATGTTATAGCTTAGAGCTCTTCCAGTTTACATCAAGGCCTCTCTGCTCAGTCTGAGTGTCATTAACCATGCCATGGAATTCTTAACTGTTTCTTCTCCTAAGCATATGTTGGTGGAGGACAGAGTAGGACTTGATACCATGAGGTCTTCTTTCCAGAAGTGGGAATTTGTTCAAGATTAGACCAAATATGTATGTCAAGCCTTGCCTGTCCTTGCTGTCCCTGCAAAGCAGGCATGAATGTGGTCCCCTCAATTTGTTTCATGTCTGAGAGTGCTCTGACATGCTCCCCACAGTACATGCCAGGCTGCTGGAAGGAGCCAGCATTTTGTACAACCCCCATTTCAACAAAATTCATCTGTAGGCCCATTCTGAGTCATGCAGCAGTTTAGTGTGAGCTTACTCTTAACAAACTCCATGAGTTGTTACAGGTGTTGTCATTTTTTTAAATAACTTTTTTTTTTTCTTTCTGTGTTTTTTCTTCCTTCCCCCAGCAAGCAGAGGAGCTCATCCAGTGCGGCGGCCAAGGACAGCCAGCCATTACCACAGAATGCAGAGGTTCCTAGAAGTGGGAATGCTTCACTGGGTAGGTTATTCACTGCTCTGCAAAGTTCTGCTCTGTAAAGGCTGACCTTTTGAAGCTCTCTGGACAGAGATGCAATTCTTGGAGCACTGCTGAAATGATTTATGTGTTCTATACAAGCACATGACCGTAACCATCACATTAGTGTAAATTCTTGGAAATAATTGCAAGTAACTGTCTGTAGAAAAGACTTCTGGAATTTGGCCAAGAAACCAGGATTAATTGTTGCACTTCACAGGAGCAATGTGAGATCGCAGGCTCTTTGGAGATTAATTAAAGACCTAGCTATTTATGGAATATTGTCCTTTTACTGCCCACAAATTGTCCATAAACAACTTATGATTTTTTTTTTCAAATGTGTTTCTTAGTCACACCTACTCAGCAAATAAGTCATCTTCTGTGCCATAGTGGATATTTAATGTTGATGATGTTTTCCTCTGATGTGATTCTCTTTCCTGAATGAACTTTCAGACTTACATTTTCTATAATATCATTACAGTTATTATTTATTGATGGTAATGGCTAGTACTGTCCACAAGCTGTCATGATGGATGGTCCTTTCTCCAGGGAGCTGACGGTCCAATAAATGATCACAGATTTGCATTCTGTGACTGTTCTGCCCCAGCCATTCTCTCTTCACATCAGCATTCCTGCCAAGGCACTCGCTCTGTGGCATTCGGGCAGAAACAGACAGAATGTGCAAGGGACTGAATGCAGAGGGGTGGGGGTGGGGGGAATAAACTGATAATCAGTTATGGGGAACTATCAGCTCATGCTGATGGTCAGAGAGGAACTGAGTTCTACATCTTCTTTTTTAAAATAAAACTCATAGGTCATAGCTTCTCCTGGTGCAAACTCATCACCACTTTGGTTTCAGTGACCTGGGTTTTTTTAGGAGTGCAGCTCAGTGCAAGTGTTGGCTTTGGTGTGTGTCAGCTGGGGACCTGGCAGTGGGCCACCTCGTACAGCGGGTGGCAGGGCTTGGGATCTGTGCCAGGGCTGTTTCTGAATGATGAGTACCACCCTCTGGTGCCAGAGATGCTGGAGAGTTCTCCCTTACAGGGCTCACGGCTTGAGCCAATGTGGGCTTCCTTGTAAGGCTCTCTATCTCTCCTCCTGCATGGGGGAGCTACGGGACTGGAGTAAAGACATGGAAATTAATGTTGAACTTCAAACAGATAGTTAAATGCATTTATTTTTAAAGAGTTACAGAAGGAAATAACCCAGGATTTAATTACTTCAGAAAAAAACCCCCAAGTAATTACAGGGTTCCATTTGCTGCACCTTTGGAGACAGATTAATAATGATGGCATGCCCAAAGCTATTGTTGGCTGTCCCCTGTCATGGTTTGATGTAGCAAAGAAGCCAGCTCACAGAGAGGGATCTGGGGGTTCTAATTGACAAGTGAATGAACATGAGCCAGCAGTGTGCCCAGGTGGCAAAGAAAGCCAACAACATCCTGGCCTGTATTAGAAATGGTGTGACCAGCAGAAGTAGGGAGGTGATTCTCCCCCTGTACTCAGCACTGGTGAGGCCTCACCTTGAGTACTGTGTCCAGTTCTGGGCCCCTCAGTACAAGAAGGATATCAAGGTGCTGGAGAGGGTGCAGAGGAGGCAATGAAGCTGGTCAAGGGACTGGAGAATAGATCATATGAGGACCATTTGAAGGAGCTGGGTCTGTTTAGTTTGAGGAAGAGGAGGCTGAG
>JANIJG010021499.1:23835-52301 GCA_024611175.1 Megaceryle torquata | reverse complement strand
GGCTGTTAGGTCTCCCCAGAGCCTTCTCTTCTCCAGGCTGAACAATCCCAGCTCCCTCAGCCTGTCCTCGTAGGAGATGAGTGATGACCACTCAGCTTGGTGTCATTCATGAACTTGCTGATGCTGCACTCGATCCCACTGTGTCTATCACTGATAAAAATGTTAAACAAGACAGGCCCCAGTACAGACCCCTGAGGGACACCACTTGTCAGTGCTCTCCATCTGGACTTTGAGCCGTTGACTGCTACCAATACGCTGTCTCTTTGCTGGTGCATCTCACTGACACATTCACATCCTTGAGGGAGAGATCAGATCTTGATCAGATCTTGAGGCCTCTCAGATCAGACTGTTGTAGAGTGATGGAGTTGTATGTTTTCCCTTTCTTTGTAGCATTTTGCACAGACTGCCTCCTATGAGTCCCGGAAGATGTCTTGGCAAAGCCCTTGGTCTTCACCCTATAGTGGTGGCATTTGATTTTTTGATTGTAAGTCTTGGCACAGGCCCTTAACAAATGGTTTATTGGCCTGTGAAGACTGGTGGAATAAATGCTTTATAGACCCTTCTGTACTACACATTTAATATACACTTGTTTATAGTTGTAAGGAAATGAACTTCTTGAACCAAGTAGTCCAGCCCAGTGTTTGTATGTTCACTTTGTCTTGACTAGTCCTTTAATCAGCCAAACTCTTTCAATGGATTTTTCAAATCTCCTTATTCAATTGACCTCTGATTATTGCTGCACTCCTTTCTGTGTAAAGACTACAACCGTCTAACCTAGTTCAAATTTTAACCATTTGTTGAAGTGATGAACTTGCAGTACGACCTGCATTTGGATAAGCCACTTGAGCCCAGCTGAGAAAACAACCCCATTTCAGGGAAACATTTAAACACATACTCAATAATAATTGCTTGAGATGACTAAGATTATGATGGCTGGATTTGCAGGGATTTCCAAGACAAACAGGACACTGGGATAATGCAGTTAGGGTCTCCCCATGTTTGCAGTTAACAAAACACCAGGGAATGATGTGACTAGTACTTTGCTCAGACACATCAAAATGTAGGAAACTATTTGAACAACCAAGCTTAGATTTACTGGGTGGGAAGGGGAAATTGCTGCCCTAGAAAGTATCCGTACTCCTGGCTCTGGTGCAACTCTAACTGCTCATCTGACTTGCTGAATTTGCAGTGCAGTTAGGTCTGGTCTGGCCCAGTGGTCACTTCCTGCTGCTTTGTTTCTTTCAGACTCATTCTGAGAGATGATTTCTGTATTTCTGTGGTTTCTGTAATGCTAAAGGTCTGGCAGTTTGGAGAATGGCCTTAATTTTCCCACCACGTGCAATACCATGACAAGCCTTTTTCATTTCTATTTTCCTCCCCTATGAAATAGCCCATAACATTACCCACCATGAAGCTGTGGTAAAAACAAACCAGTTTGTAAAATAAAAGCCACTTCTGTTTATAAATGCTCACATTCCTTCTAGATTGTGCTGGGGTAATGATATTGAATATACCAGGATGTGTTCTTGTTTCCTTCTAGGAGTTTTACACTTTTTTTGGCCTTTGTGTTAGGATACTGGGTTAATACCTGGGTCATATCTGGAGTCTCCAGTGGGAGGTTTGAATCCACAGCATTCTTAAAATGAGCTGTAGCTTACTTTACCAGAGAACAGGAATTATTAAGGAGCAGACAGAGTACAAGGTTACATGAGCCAGCCTAACCTTACTTATATTCCTTTAGTGCTAAAAGCTTGTTTTCAGGAGCATCTTTCTCTTGCTCCTCTCTTGTCTTCCTCTTGGGTGGTCAACAGCAGAAGCCCAGAGTGCAAGTCAAGTGGTAAGAAGATTTCTTAGCAGGGTTTGAAGTCAACAAGGATCTGGAATTGCTGGAGCCAAATCTGTGAAGACCTGCCAAATTCTCTGCTTTTCATCTTGCTTTCCTTTTTTTTTCCCTAAGCAAAAAAAAAAAAAATCAAAATTCTTAATTTACAGCAGTGTAAGGGAGATGTCAGTGACACTTTGAGCATTATACTGTATGATGTACTCCATGCACTACTCAACAAAATAGTCGAGAGAAAAGTTCTTGAAAGGCTTTGTATTAAACAAGAGAAGACGAGCAACACAACACACTAGAGACACTGATAAACAAAACAAAGGCCTTATCTGAACATATGTCTATAACCATTTTCACATGATTAAAGAATCACTTTTTTTTTTTCACTTTGGAAGACCAGAGAAATAAGCAGTGTTTAAATCTTTAAACAATAAGAACTGAGGTCTCACCCTTTATTGATTCAGGTACTATTTATCTCCTCGTATATTCCACTGCAACTAAACAAAAATGGTTCCTATTATATTCTATTCCTTTCAGATAAATAAATAAATAAATAAAATAAATTAAAAAAAAAAATCAAACATCATGCCTGGGAGGAAAGCCAAAATGTTGAAAAGATATGATGAATGAGAGTAGACATTAGCTGAAGCAGGAGCACTGAACAAAAAATGCCAGGCATCAGCATGGTACTGCTTTTATTGTCACTAGAGAATCTGAAGGCTGAGGCTGCCACTTATTAAAGCATAAGCACTTATTTTCTTGAACTCAGTATTTAACTCCATATAAACTAAGTGGCTATTTTTAATTAAATGTCTACTGCTGCCACAACCAGTCCCCAAACAGGCTGGAAACCACAGAAAGAACCCGGAGTGGCTGTTGCTGGTTGGGTCCCGAGATACACGAGAGAGCTGCTCCATACTGGCTCCCAGTGCAGGAAACCAGTCCTTTCTTGCTCCACATGCAAGCAGAAATGTGCAGTCAAGGAAGGGTTAGAGACACCTCTCCCTCAGTGAAAAATTTTCCAGTATCACAAATCCCCTACTCACTTGAAAGTTGGCTCCAAAGCACAGTGAAGTTTTGGGTAGTGTTTCCATGGACCCTAAGGTTTTATTTAGTTCTGTAAACATTGTGAAATGCCCTACCACGTACTAGATATCCACAGATATGACGTGGGTCCTGTGGAAGATTCATGACACAATGGAGACCAGGTGGGATGTACCAAAAAGGGTAAGATGGTGCTAAGTACTGATGTTTACACTGTGGGTACCAAGTGAATAATGAGCAGAGTCATGGCACTGTCCCTCACACTGTCTTCTAAATTTGACCTAGATGATTTGGCAGTCCAGATGAAACTATCAGTCCCTTTCAGCATACACCAGCAAATTGAATTTTCTTTGTTGTGCTCACAGGTATCTTGGCATGAATCAGTTTCCAGGTGAACTTGTGTAGCTGTGCTGGTGCAGTGCCACACCCAGGAAAACTGGTTTCCCACAAAACCTGTAAGCATGTTCATAGATCCTGGGCCTGGTACACATGTAGCCAGTTTGATACCCAGGCAATGTGAGCTGGGCTCTCTCTGTACATGACTCCCTGATATTAACATCAGCCATTTCCTGTAAATGATGCATGCCCACGACTGGGAGTATAGTCCTGCTTTAAGTAGATGTCTTTTAAGTCCTGCTTTAAGTAAAGTTTAACCTCAGACCTTCAAGTCTGATCTTGGGTCATACCTGTTAATCTCAAAACCTCTGTCAGGATTTACACAGGTCTGCAGAGCACCCAAATCTCTCAAGTTTGTCAAGTGTTCTTTCAACAGCCTCTGTAACTCTACATCAACTACGACTGTGTTGGTAGTAGCCTGGGTACATTTCCTAGCTCTTACCTTCTCCCTCAGCTCCTTCAAGGAGCCACCAATTGCTATAATTTCATCTGCCATCTTCGTGCAGATAAGACATGTGTTTTCCACGTTATGCTCTGGGGTGCTGGAAGGTCCTTTTTACAGAGTGCTTTAACAGCACTATACTTAAAGACAGGTTTCTGCAGGCAGGATGTCCCCTCAGGAAATCTGTGGAGGAGCCCTTTCTTCAAGAACATTGAGAAATGAAGCAGCTAATGAGACTAAACTACTGGGTTTTTTTTAAGCATGAGCCTTTGCTCAGAATGAATGATTCATATGGATGATAGCTATAAACAGCTCTTCCTCAGCTTTTATGTGGCTCAGGGCAGCTCTGCCTCCTCCTCTGCAGTTCCCTCAAAAGAAGTCGCATCAGATCTATCTGCCCAAAGTGTCCTACTCAATCAGAAAGTGTGTAAATCCCAGCATCAAATGGATGAATTAACCTTCCACCAGTCTGTAGTCTGTTTTTATTGGCACTGAATGTAATTCTTAAGATCTAAACTAGCACCACGTGGAGCTCACAACAAAGCCAGCAACAAACAATGAAGAGGCTTTAAGTTCTGTGGCTTCATCAAAAGCCCAGGAGTTGCTCCTGAATGCCTGTGCAGGATTATTAAGAAGGCAAACATTTGTGAGAGCCATTTTGGCTGATGCATGAGCTGCAGAATCCCTGTCTGTCAGCTCTGTGACCAATGTGGCCTATGATAGCAGACTCAGCCCGGGCGCACTTAGCTCACTGTCTGGGATGCATTTAAAGCTCTTTGTTTTCATGATGAGACGAGGATTTGCCAACCCTAGTACTTCTACATACTGACAGCTTAACTGCTGATGTCAGATTTTGCTGAAAAATGAGTTAATTTATGATTGCATGAAATGTTTGTCAAAAAGACAAAACACTTGGATCTATTGGCAGTATATAAAATTATAAATACTAGATAACACAGTGACAGGAGCCAACATTTATTAAAATTATGGCCTGTAATGTTTTCAGTAACCTCTGTCATTTGTTTATTATTTCTCATCAGGAGGTTTCTAAAACCACACGATCCAGGCAGCCAGAGCATGTCTAGAATACAGGTGGCCAGCAAGAATCAGCATGAAGGACTTCAGAGAAGGCACAAGTAGAGAAGCCTGTCATCACATTCTGTCATCCTTAGACTTCTCTATAGGTAAGTCCCACCATATATTTTGCCAAAGGTGTTGCTGCTCCTTATCCAGTGACTTTCTGATGTCTTTGTGACAGCTGCTTGGATAGTAGTCATAGGAGAGGAACACCAGGAAAGTAAAAAGCAAGCTATCTCCCTCTGACCTTCTGAAGTCCCTCTGGAGAAGTAAACACTTTTGGTTTACTGCCAGGGGTCACATCTGCATTTGGAGGCCCCACATGATTCCTGATCCATAAGTTCATCAGATCTTGGTGCACAGAACAAGGTGGGGACCCTCCGTAACAGTCTGTTCTTATTCACTCCCATCTACCTGCTGCTGGCTTTGGCTCCCAGATCCCTACAATAGGTAATCTTCTCTTCACTGTACTCTTTCCTTGCTGTTTATGTTACTGACTGGGACTCCACTGTGACAGTCCTCATACAGCTACAGAAGAGGTGCCTTGTTGTAGTGAGCTTTCCATCTAAAGGCTGGCAGATAAAGGGCAGAAAGGGGATTAAATGTTCAGAGAAAGCAAATAATTCACCCGAGGGTAAACCATGACTGAATTGGCTTAGGTTTCCTGACACAAAGGTGTGCTGGTTTTAGCTGGGGTAGAGGTTCTTCACAGCAGCTGATATGGGGCTCTGTTTTGGATTTGTGCTGGAAACAGTATTGATAACACAGGGATGTTCTACTTACTGCTGAGCAGTGGCTGACACAGAGTGTGTGTCTGCTCCTCCCAGCACCCCACCAGCGAACACACTGGGGTGCACAAGATACTGGGAGGAGGCACAGCTGGGTCAGCTGGCCCCAACTCACCAAAGGGATATTCCATACCATGTGATGTCATTCTTAACATATAAAGCTTGGGGAAGAAAAAGGAACAGGGGGACATTTAGAATTACAGCATTTATCTCCCCAAGTCACCATTACACATGTTGGAATCTGGCTTTCCTGGAGAAGGCTCAACACCTGACTACTGATAGGAAGTGGTGAATGAACTCCTTGTTTTGCTTCACTTGTGTGCTCACCTATTGCTTTACCTATTCAACTGTCTTTAACTTAACCTATGATAAGTAAGAAAACTTTTCTCACTTTTACCCTTCCAATTCTTTTCCCAAAGGGGAGAGAGCAAGCGGCTGTGTGGTGCTTAGTTTCTGTCTCGGCTTAAACCACAACAGAAGCTTAGCTCCATGTGCACTCATCTTGCCCCTTAGTGGTTTTCTCCCTGCCCTAACCTGTCTTTCGTATTAATTCCTATTGTATTCTCATGCATACTATTCCCCTTTTACCTATACATTTCTCTCACTCTTAGAGCAATTTCCTGGACTTTGCGCTCTTCTACCTTGTTCTCTACTTCACTAATGCTTTTTTCTAGCTACTGGCTCCCAGTGAAAATAACACCATGGCTTTCATTTCCTCACATTTTCTTTGGTGTTTGCATGTCTCAGGCTGTTCTCAGCCATGCTGGTACAGAAAGCAACTAAAGTAAGAATCATCCGTATGAGACCATCAGACTTCCAGACAGACAGGGCAAAGTCACTCCAGTGTCAATGCGTGAGCCTTCCCACAGTGTTTGCTCCAATTTTCTGTTTATCTTGGTTTTAAATAGATTGTCCAATCATTCCTTTAGGGGACTACAGCAAATCGCTCAGCACTTAATCATTGTCATTTACCGGCATTGCTATGCCAAAGATACAATCCCCTTTCCATGGAGCACACAACCCCAATCAGGCTCCTCTCACATCAGACTCAAGTGAATGTCAGTGAGATATTTCCACTGATCATTATTAAGACTGTTATGAATCTGTGTATTAAGTAACACTACACTCTTCTGCCCTAGGGACTCTGAAGTGGTCCTAGATGTCTTTAATCATACAACTAGATTGTGCTCCCTTTCCTCCTAAGTCCAAAGCAGGGGTGTAGTAAGGCACGATCTCAAGCTTATCTTACCACCTTTCCCAGGCTGTTATCTCCCATATAGCTAGCAAGGAACGAATTGGCATGACTGAGAACCTTCTGGCCCTTAGATTCCTATTTTCCCTTACCTTCTGCTGCAGCAGAAAAGGAGTAACAACCCAGTCTCTCAAAACACCTTGTCTAATCCATGTATCTGTCTGGGGGGAGAGCTATGCAAGGAAACCTAAATATTCTCTCAGATTGTTTTCTAGGCTTTTCAGGAGAAACTTTGTCCATCTCAGATCCTTTTTTTGTCTTGGAGGGACAAACTAGGTGGATAAATGGCCAGTATAAGGATGTGGTTCCTTGATCTTGAAAGTGTGAGCAGTCAGGCAAAGAAACTGTGCTAGCAGAAAGCAGAGAGTTGCAGCAGTTAAATATTCCAGTACTCAGAGGGTCACAGCAATGCTAAATGTGCTTTCCCATTGGGACTATCACCATGAAAGGGCACTCTGAGGACAATGTATAGAGTTTCTAACATTTCCCAGGAACTGTCACCTCAGCCTATACTTAAGGAACTAAGTTGTGGTATTCACCACTGCAGCTCCCAGTAGGTCCTCTGTAGTTTTCAGCCAGTCAGGTTTTCTATTTCTAATGCTAAACATTTCTTATGAAGTCTAAATGTAACTCTACCTAAGCTGCTTTATCAGTAAACTTTCAATTTTCCTGGGGCCTTTACATTAATATAGCACAGATCTTCAGTCATTAGATCTTAGGACACTGAGGAGGCAGTGGGTTACTGCCAATAGAAGAGTCAACACTGAGCAATTTTACAGAAGTTTTGCACATTCAATTGTAAGGAAAGAGATTGTGTAAGAAGCAATGAAAATGAATAGATGGTTTTAATGACATGATCAATTTGTCATGATGTAGGAGGTTAGCCCTGGCTGGGGGCCAAACTTCTACCCAGCTGCTCAATCACTCTCCTCCAACAACAGGGGGAGAAAGTAGGATGCTAAACCTCATGACTTGATATACCTTTCACTAAGCCTCCGAAGCCCATCACGTGAGTATGGCAATGAGCAATGCAAGCCACCACTGCAAGTCCTTCTTTCCTGCATGTGGACCAGAACCACTTGAACTAAGCAGCAAGGATCAATCAGAATAGCTCACCTTGCTCCCTAAAGCAATTGTGAGTCATACCCTTAATTTGGTTTACCCACTGTTTGGTTCCTGCTGTACTGCTGGGGCTTAGTTGAGTTGGATGCATGGCAAGTTGCTGAAGTAGTTCTCAAGTGGAAAATAAATTTAACACACTTTGACAGTAGATTTTTTTGTCCTCCTTGTACCTAGAAGCCCTGCTTGAAGAGAGGTAATAGATTGGCAGGACACTTTAATATCATAGGCAAGCTGGACATCATCAATAAACATCATAGATGTTGAAATCCCAGGGGAAGAAAAGGTAGCAATGAAGGAAGTAACCCCGCAATGTCTCTTTCCTTCCTCACAGTTCTGACAAGAAAATTATCTTTGATGGTTTTCAATACCACGACATGACTGAAACTCGAAGGGAACAACTCTTCCTCTCTGAACTCTATCACTGTGATCACAAATTCCCCATCCTGGAAAGGGCAGGATTCATCTGCCAGCTCTTTTATCTGTCTCCTCTGCAGCTGTAGATGTAAAATCTGCTAAAAAAAAAAAAAAAAAAGGAAACAAGGAAAAAAATTTAAAAAAAAAAAGAATTTAAGCTTTCGTATCTCAGCCAAGATATGATGTACTTTTCAACGTCAGAAAATTGGAAAATCTCAGCCTAAGCTGAAAGTTGAAATAAATGAGCTCTGAGATCTCTACCTCAGTGGGAGGATTTGTTTTGTCTTTTCTTCTTCTTGGCTGCTCGTGAATATTTTTTTTTTTTTCATGAACTTTCTTGCCTGTTGCCCTACTATGTCATAAGCAAAATTAGAAAAAAACATTTGACCAGAGAGTCTGTTAGGGAGCATGGAGAAGAGGGAAAACTGGCTGCTCAGCTGAAGGCATCACAAGCAGATACTCTCTAGTGATAAAGGTGGGAAATATACAGCTTCCTATGCAGATGCCAGTGCTGAAGACCCATTTCCAGACACGGGAGCCTGTATTGCTTGCAGACAAACAGGTGCACTGTGAAGTCAAGAGCAGGCACTAAGTTTTATGAGATAGTCCATAGAAAATAGAAATGGCTCCACCAACCCTGTGTATTGACCCTTTCTGTCCGACCAAGATCTCCCAAAGGTTCAGTCAGCCACTGGGAGGTTCAGGACAGTAAATCCTATTTTGTTGTGTGCTGTTATAATAAAAACCTTGCACTTGGGAGAAGTGCTCAAGGTCCAGGCAGAGGGGAAGGATTTTTCTAAAAAGGATCTATAAAAATCATGCATGAAAGCTAAGAGCACCCATGCTAGGAAATAGGAAATGCTGAAAGTAGATTAATCCCTCTCCTCTTGAGGATCTAAGAGTCTTAGCACAATACTCATTTAAAGTCTTCTTAATATAGGAGCTACTTTTGAAAGAGACTGCTGGAAGTGCAAGGGTCTGCCTAGGATGTGGATGTAGAATCACATGTATGAAATTTCTGGGGATACAAGCTAGGACAGATCCTGATCACTTCATTTCTTGGTCAGCCAGTTTTGCTTGATAAGATCTTGTCTCTTCTTATGCAAAGTGAGGAACACAGCCTGGAGGAGCAGCCAGGATTGTGGAGTTAATGCCAAGCTGGGCAATGTCAAAATCTTATCAACTGTTTCAGCATTAAGAGGATATTTTGAAACTGTGGGGAAAGAAACACGTGAAAAACAAGCTGTGGTAATGAATTTTAAGAAGTAATTTAATGCTACTCATGATGGGGGAGGATAATCTCTCAGACTGATGAACAGTCTAATTAAGGCTAATTTATGAATAATAATTCAATCTAAATAGCTCGTGTGCGCATGTGTGCATATGTGTGTTTGTGCAAATAGTAACTCTGCCTCAGCACTTGGTAATCCTGCGAGTGTTTTGGCAAGGGTGCTAATGAACCATCAAGTACAGAGATCTAGTTGTATGACAATACTTCATAATAAGAACGGGAAATGAAGTGTAAAAAAGGCACTGGCTATGAATGCATTAAATGTTGTTGGCTTTTTACACTCATATGAAAAGACTGAGCTACCAATGAATGGGATTGTACCAGGCAGCACTGGAGGTGTTTCAGATGCACTCTTTGATCATTTATGCTCCTGAAATAGAGTTTTTGTTTGTCTTGACTTAGTTTTAAGAATCACTCACCAAATTCCTTGTTGCAAGGTTATTAAAAATATTTTTTATATGTCATCAAGCAAAAGCTATGAATTCCCTGAGAGGAGAAATATGGAAAAATAAATCCCTCCTATCTGGTTCTTATCTCTTAAACAAGTGTTTCTAAGCAGGATTAGATTTATATTGCTGATAATGCGTAGAGCAATGCTTCTCGTCATTTTGCAGAAGGAACTAAAGGAAGGAAACAATGTTTTCAATTTCTTTGTTTCTTTCCAAGGAACACTCACTAAGAACTTTACTGAGAGATTACATTGGTGCGATCAATGCCTGTTTTGTTGGTTTTATTTTCACTCAGGCATGAGATGTATAAGCAGAAGAATGTAAATAGCAGTAGGAGAGAAGAATTACACACTTTTTGCATAGAACGCTGGAGAAACCTCTACTGCAGTGCTGTGTGCAGTTTACATGTCCTCACTTTAAAAATAAAAGAGAAAAAATAGACTTAGTGGAGAGCTAAAAGATTTGTTTGGGGTGTAGCAAATGTGCCTTCCTAAAAGATGCCAGGGCTGCTTGATGGAAAGTTTAAGAGGCTATGAAATCATTCTCTGTAGGAACATCTCACCTGATCTGTGGTGAAGAGCCAGGTCCCAAAACTGTCAGTCCAGGAAGCAGGCTGGAGAATGATGTGAAAACAAATCATGAGAATTACCCTTTGGATCTGTGGCCTCCATCCTTCTTAAGAAATTCTAAGTGAAAAATTCCCTGCAGAATAAGAGTGGGAAAGGTGGCCTTAATGCAGGGACAGAGGATGCTAGCTGCTCACAACAGGGCCATATTTGGACTTCACTGGTTTAGTGCAGCTTTGGGAAAGACATGTTAGTGGAAATCCAAACCCAGTGTTGTGAGACAACAACAGGTTCCTTTCTTGTTCCTTTGTCCTCTGATATCTCATGTGGGATCAAGCCCCATTGACAAAGACATGTCTACAGCTATGGTAGAGGCCCTGACTCATTGTAACCTGGTTCAATCTAGTCAGTCCAGTGAAAGAACTCCAAAGAGGAATTTGTCCGGCCAGACAGTAAGTGGCTACTTTAGGACAAACTGAATTTCTTTTTTTGACTAAGCGAGAAATTAAGTTCCAGAAAAGTAAGTGTGTAGATTCACCGGAAGTATTTTAGGATAATCACACGAAGCTGACAGATACTACATGGAGAAACACTGCGAAATAATGTCTAGGGTGGTGGTGGGAGTCAGGAGAGGCTTCTGTGCAGGTTAGATCAGGACTCATCATCCCTTCTTTCACCTCTGATTCAGATCAAATACCACCACATTCTTCTGGGACCATCTTTTGTGTACCATCAATTCTTTTGGGATTTGGGACCATCCAGTCCCACCTTCTTCCACATAAATAACTCGCACCCTCTCCTCATCCTGGATCTTCTATCTTTCATCCATCTATCTTCTTCTGGCAACATGAATTGTCTATTCCCTCCCCAAAAATTGTCTATTTATCCCACCTTCTTGCAAAGTAGCTTCTGGCCACACTGAAGTCCCATTCCAATATCCAGCAATAATTCACTTGACCCTTCACTCTCCCAACACTTGTCAAGCCTCTCCTAGCTTCACTCCTTGACAGTCATCACAGCACTTCTGCCAAGCTGATCTTGCTCACAGATGCACAGGGGTAAAAGCTTGTGAAAATGGGGAGTATATAGTAACTTAACCCAAATAGGCAGCTTAGCACCACACACTGTTTGCTCACTCCCCTTCAGAGGAATGGGAGACAGAATCAAAGGGGTGAAAGTGAGCAACCTCTCAGGCTGAGATAAAGACAGCTTAATAGACACACAGACCAAAGCTGTGTGCACCAGCAAAGCAAAATAAGGAATTCATTCGCTAATTCCCATCAGCAGGCAGATTTTTAGCCATGTCTGGGAAAACAGAGCTCTGTCATGCATAACAGTGACTCAGGAAGACAAATGCCATAACTCTAAGTGTACCCCCTTCCTCCTTCCCTCCAGCTTTTATTGCTGAGCATCATACCACGTGGTAGGGGATATCCCTTCTGTTAGTTGGGTTCAGCTGTCCCATCAGTGTAACCACTAAAACATCAGTGTGTTACCACCACTGTTTTCATCACAAATCCAAAACATAACTCTATTATACCAGCTACTATAAAGAAAATTAACTCCATCCCAGCCAAAATCAGTGCAGAATAGAATAAGGAGTTTTCAGCTTATGTTCCCAAATGCCAGCACTGTTCCATGGGTATGAAAGAGGAATATATGTGGGGGGTAAACAGGAAAAAGGTGTAGTAAAAATAAAAAACCTACATGAAATTTCATGAGTGACAACTCTTGCCAAAGGCCTCCACACTTTTTGTAGAGCAAAAGAGGCACCAGGCTCTTTGCTTGTAATCTAATGCTTGAGAATCATTAGGCTAAAGAAGCATCTATTAAGCTTGGCTTTTTTCAGAGGAGTAGTGAGATAGCTTTTCTACTCTCCTTTTCAGCATTGTCTTCTATTACTTTCTTTTCTTTTTTTTCTCTTTTCTTTTTTTTTCAATGTCTGAGATGCAGGCAGCTCTGTAAAATGCTTCAGACAAACACAATACTCCTCTGAAACTGACGTCTCTCTACTTGGTCCTCTAGCTAGGGAGTTACTTTCTTATATAAAATCAATTATAACTTTTTTAAAAAACTGATTGACTCTGCAAAGTAATCATAAAGTGAGTTACTTGGATATACTTCATTTCAAGCCACATTCTTCTTTACAGTTGCAGTAGAATTTGAGAACCAAGGGAAAGGCAATATATTTATCAACCTATAATGCATTGTTCACATGCAGTAGCTCACGATACTCAGCAGTAGCATCTAAAAATAGGCCACAAAATGGGGAGAGATATAAATATACATATATATATATCTTTAAAGTTCCAGCAAAAACTATTCTGCCATTTCAAACAAATGAAACTAGGGAAAAAAAATCCAAACATCTACATCATTTCTGTATTAAGACTCACCAAAAGGAGAGAATAGCTGGATGCTGAAGGGCTCAGTTTTTGAGGGACATGACAAGAAGTGGCATTATGAGAAGATATCATAGTAACTTCAGACTTCAGTGGCTGGTGAATGAATACCAGGTTGGAATTATGTTGGGTAAAGAGAGAGCCAGCTCATACCATACTGGCCCCAGTACAACACAAATACAGGGAATGCTCCATATCAGCAACGTCCTGTGCTTTGCTTTTTCTAAAGGGCTGCTGTTATTACTGGGAGTATAAAACAGTTTCTAGAAAGAAAATTATTCTAGGGAAATGCTGCTTGAAAACATCTGCTCTCCTCATAGGGTATTGCTGCAAATAAATGACTGCTTTATCACCAAGCAAAGGAATTTGGTGGATACAAGTTTATATAAGGTTTACAAAGGCATACTAAGATGTGAGATAGCAACTCAGTATAATCTACAAAAGAATCTAAGAAGGAAATTGTAGAGGATTAGACACCCATCCTACTTAGGTCTTTTTGCAAGAGCCATGAGGCACCTTTATACACCTCTGTATGCAGAAACCCCTTAGGAAACTCCCCAAGCTTTAATCATAGCCCTTTAAATGAGGTTTGAATCTTCAATTTCAAGTTCCAAACACAGAAATGAATCATGAGTGGAATTTTCCCTTCACTTTTCAGTTCATCTCTGAGACTTCCCTTCCCCCTCGCAGCATTTTCAGAGAGACACAGGCTGTATGTGCAGAGCCCAAAAAGACACTTTTTAAAAAAACCTTTTATTTATTTATTTATTTGTTGCTGGAGGAAAACAAGCAAAGTGAGCCGTCAAGCCAGGACTGCATGTGTTCACTGATCTGACACATTTTGACTGATCTCTCCTCTTTGTCCCTTGTGTTTCTGTCTCAGCCTTCTCTCTTTGTCCTCAGCTTCCTTTGAGATCATCAGAAAGTTTTTTTTACCACACCCTAACTGTTATTTACAAACTGTAAGCTTGGAGGTTGGAAGGCTTAACCATTTTACTTTAAATGTATGTTTTGATTGTGGAAAAAAACAGTGTCTTTAGAAAATTTCAGCAAAATTACTTCTGCTGTTTGAAGGAATGAGGCAAAGGAAAGAAACAGATTTAGAGTAATTTCAAGTAAATCTAGGGAAGTAAATATGCCATAGATTTAAAGTAGTTATTTCACTGTTTTTATGATGATTCTCTAACACCTCCATGCTCACCTCCATGCCTCACTTACCAGCAGTGTTCTGTCTGCTCTCCTTGTGCATGATGAGATGCAATTTCATCAGAATACATTCCACATATCTGCTCCACATACTCTGTTCCACATGTCTAGGTCCTTGGGACCTACAGGAAAGCTGTGGAGGCACTTTTTACCAGGGCTTGTAGTGAAAGACAAAGGGTTAATGGCTTTAAACTAGAAGAATGTAGATTCAAATTAAAAATCAGGAAGAAGCTTTTCACTGTGAGGGTGGTGAGACTCTGGTATGTGTTGCCCCAGGGAGGTTGTAGATGCCCCAACACTAGATGTGCTCAAGACCAGGTTGGATGGAGCTCTGAGGAACCTGGTCTAGGAACTCTGAGGAATCTTCCAACCCAGGGGGGTTGGAACTAGATGATCTTTAAGGTCCCTTCCAACCCAAAATATTCCATGATTCTAAAACTCTCATTCTGGTAAGCATGCTCTATCCCAGGCTTTAGAAGATTGGATTTTTCCTGTGTTGCTTCTTTTGACTGCTAAGGATGTTAAGGACAGCTATGAGACTGAAAGCAGGGTGGCTGACACTCAAGTGGCCAAGAGGAGTAGAAGGGAAAAGAACCAGGCTGTGACTAGAAATATGGGGAGCGTAGGGAATGAAGGACTGCAGGTGGGGGAAGAGAACGGCACTGGAACAAGCAGCAGACAAGGTCAGGGAAGAACAGTCCCCAGAAAAACAAATACAATTCCCTGAGCTGTACCACTGCCCTGGGATCCTGCAACTTGCTGTCTTAGACTGACAGCAAATAGGACACAAGGGAAAGCATGAAGCCCACCTACCACAGCATTGCAAGCCCCATTGAACCTGCACAGGGGTTGCATTCTGGTCTTTTGTCATCTCACACTTCTAAGAGTGAATCTATCACCTCTACTGGAAGACAGAGGACTACTGCAAGAAATACAGCCTGAGGGCTCCCAGCAAATTACAAATTAAGTTCTCAGACTGACAAGTTTAGCTAAGTCTGTAAGCAGCCCAGACAGAATCTTGTGCTGGGAGAGAATGGCAATAAAAAGCAATCTTGCTTTTATATTGCTGAGCAGAGGCAGTAAGCATTTAAAGAAATGCTCAGCCAGCAAACTGGAAGAGCAACAGTAAAACACTATATTTTTGTCAAAATTCAAACCACCTCAAGGAGTAAATTAACACTAACCAGTTCTGAGCAACTCACCACATCAGAAATGACAGCATTGCTGTATTTATAGTTTCAGAAAGCTTCAATTGCTGGAGCAAGGAACCTTTAAAGGAAGCTGGGTAATTTCAAGATGTGGTGGTTCTAAGTGCATTAGTTGTGTAAATGGGTAGTTCTTTGCCTGAACTATTTTTAAAGATTTTTAAAGAATTACTCATCTGTATTTAACACTGCTAAAAAAATATACCTGTCCAGTATATTGAGACATCAACCACCAAAGGAAACTGGGGGCCATGGAGAATGCACTGAAGACTATTTTGTCAGTATTGGAATACTCTGTATTCCAGTTTAATATCTGATTCCACCAAGTTCATTGATCAGTGACAATAAACATTTCTTTGTTACACTTTGAAAGTTACTTTTATGTTGTAATCTCTTCAAGAAAGTCTCAAAGATAAGACAGGTAAGTTATGTTTGCATCCACCGTGGGGAAGAGAAAAAAGAAGCTATGAGGAACCCATTTTTCAGTGCCAGAATTGAGAATAAGGATTCATGTGCAAGCCTTCTGTCTTCAGGTGAACCTCAATAACTCTGCCTTCACTGTGCACTGATGCCAAAAGAGCTGGTTTGGTCTCATTACCCCAAGGAACTCATGCTTACCTAAGTGCAGGTTTTGTGAAAGGGGGTGGTCATTTGGACACAGGAGGAAATTTTTTCGCAATGACAACAATTAGCTGTTGGAAAAACCTCCCCATGGAAGTGGTAGAGTTCTTGACATCATACATTTTAATATTCAGCTGTACAGTGTGCTGGGCCACCTTATCTAGATTGTGCTTTTCCCAAGAAAGGTTGGAACAGATGTTCCTTGGAGTTCCATACAACCTTGTATTCTATGATTACCAGCAGGTAGCCAGAGTTACTGTAGGAAGAGCAAGTGTCTGATCAGGTTCCCCTTTCACCTTCACCTGAATAGAGGAGTCTGCTTCCTTCCAAGTAGCTCACCAATTTATCATTCCTGATTTCCTTATCTGCTACAGTTTGTTTCTATGACTACTAATGAAGAAAATGATCTGGGGCATTTTTTAATCAAGACCTATAAAGTTTAAGTTCCCTAGTGAGTGTACTGATTTTGGCTAGAATAGAGTTAATTTTGTTCATAATAAGTGATATAATGAGCTACGATGAAGTAGCTGTATGAAGTGATTCTGCCTTTCTGAGGTGATTCTGCCTTTCTGAGGTGGTTCTGCCCCTCTAAGCTGCTCTTGTAAGAACCCGCCTGGAGTACAGTGTCCAGCTCTGGAGCCCCCAACACAAGAAGGACATTGATCTGTTGGAGTGGGTCCAGATGAGGGCCACAAAGATGATCAGAGGGCTGAAGCATCTCTCCGATGAGGACAGGCTGAGAGAGTTGGGTCTGTTCAGCCTGGAGAAGGGAAGGCTCTGGGGAGACCTTAGAGCAGCCTTCCAGTATATGAAGTGGGCCACAGGAAATCTGGAGAGGGACTTTTTATAAGGGCGTGTAGTGATAGGATGAGGGGCAATGGTTTTAAACTAGAACAGGGTAGATTTAGATCAGACATCAGGAAGATGTTCTTCAGTATGAGGGTGGTGAGACCCTGGAACAGGTTGCCCAGAGAAGTTGTGGACATCTTATCCTTGTAAGTGTTTAAGATCAAGCTGGATGAGGCTCTGAGCAACCTGGTCTAGTGGGAGATGGCCCTGCTTATGGTAAGGGCATTGGAACGAGATGATTTTTAAGGTCCCTTACACCCCAAACTTTTCTATGATTCTATGGTTACGTTTTGGATTTCTGATTAAAACAGTGTTGATAACACAGGGATATTTTAGCTATTGCTGAGTCATTCTTATACAACATCAAGGTGTTTTCTGCTTCTCACACTGCCTTGCCAGCAAGTGGGCTGGGGGTGCACAAGAAGCTGGGAGGAGACACAGCTGGGACAGCTGACCCCAGCTGACCAAAGGGATATTCCAGACCATATGAAGTCATTCTCAACAATTAGTACTGGGGGGGAGAAGAAGGAAGGGAGGACTTAGGATGTTATGGTGTTTGCCTTCCCAAGTAACCATTACATATGATGAAGCCCTGCTTTCCAAGATCTGAATGCCAGTGGGAAGTAGTGAATGAACTTATACTGTTCTGTTTGTGTGTGCAGCTTTTGCTTTGTTTATTAAATTCTCTTTATATCAACTCACAAATTTTCTTGTTTTGGCCCTTCTAATTCTCTTCCCCAGCTCACTGAAGGGGAGTGAGCAAGCAGCTGTGTGGTGCTGAGCTGCCTACCAGGGTTATCCCACCACAGTGAGCCAAGAAATCTTGCAGAATATTGGTTGGGTTTGAACAGTCAAAAAAACCCCAACCCTCTGTGAGATACAAGACACCATCTAGAATATGATCTAGTTGGCCAAAATTTTCGTACCTCTGACAAAATAATAGTACAGCCACTCTTTAGATCATGTTAATGTAAGAAAGTACAGCTTTTTTTGAAATACAGCAGCTCAGACAAATTCTTCTACTTATTCTCAACGTCCATTGTGATGTCTGGGATCTTATCCTGTCTCATGTAGAAACTAGTAGACCCAGGAATACTCCAACAGGAGTGGATGCCATGTTCAAAAGCTGCATTCCTGTGCAAATTCTCCTACCTCTAGTAGGAGTTACCATGCCTAGAACCTTTCTGCCAGAGCTATACTAGCCTTTTTTATCCTATACACATGGAAAATTGAGATCTGACATCTCAAACTTTACTTTAGATTTGATTGAAATTGGCCACCAGGTTAATACTTGTGAGGGATTGGGGGATGCTGACTAACAAACAGGCAGCATGTCCACACAACCACATTTCCTACTGATTTCAGTACATAGACTAAAAACAAAATAAATGTGTCATGATTTCTACTCATTCTCCTTACTCTAATTTAGAGAAACTTTTCTTTTTTTGTCAGGACACAGGAGCTATCATAACTAACATCCAAGATCCCCAGAGTATCATTTAGAGAAGAGTGACTGCAAACATCTGTATTCAGCTTCCCTGGAGGCTCAGACTCCCAGGTGAGTCAATACAGAGCTCTCAACCTATATGATCATATTACTCATTAGCAGTTAACTAAAAAACCTTTCCATGGGCCTAATGAGCCATGACTACCATTCCAGATTGTGTGGAGAGAACGGACATGGAACAGGCACTTCTATTTTTGTTTCCAAACTTCTTCCAGCTTAGGTGCATTTTGCCTTACCAAAAAAAAAAAAAAAAAAAAAAAAAAAGCAAATTTGTTTTTTTGTGGATTATAGGGCAGTTGAATGAAGAAAGCATTAGGAGTCAGAGGCAGCTAACCTGCTAGCAGTACTCCTCACAAAGAAATGAGTCTGTTCTCAGAAGATTACAAGCTTGGCTTAAAATAACAGCATTTATGAAATGCTGGCCTCTCTGCCCACAGGGGGACCTCCATTCATGCAAGCTTTCCTTTGCAACAACGTGTGCTAGAATTATTTGATTTAATCTTCTCCCTTGTCTTTTGCATGAAAGCTGAGAATATCAAGACTTTGCTGTTGATTCTGGCAGCTGGGACTTGCTCTAAGAAAAACATCAACTATTATGTGACTCACAACTGTGACACAAAACTTCACAGGAGTACTAGTGACATCCTTCCAGCCCGTTTTGTTCAAGTAGCCATTCCATTTCTTAAGGTGTTTGGAAGATGTCTTCTTGTCCCTGTGCCTCCATTTATGCTAAATAAGACTAGAGCATGGACCAGCTCACGTTATCCTGTATCCAGCCTTTATGATTTAATCATAGGGTTACCCCATGGCATGATTTGGTCCATAGTAACTAACATGGGCAGTTCCTGTGCCAGCTTCACAAGAGAGTGCAGCCAAACCACTAGGGTCGGGAGGTAGCTAGCCGGGTCCCAATACACAGTTTGGACAAGAGGGTTGGGAAGATGGTTTAATCACGTGCATCTAAATTGTGCCATGACACTTGCTCTAGCAAGCAGAGGCTGAAAGCACATTTTATTACCAGGGAAGACACAGCTTTCCAGCCCAAATAGGGAAAGTGTTCAGTAAGGGGCTAAGTATGACCTGCACTAAAGTTTTCGATTAAGCAATATTCAGATTTATATCTTAATGAAAAAAACAAACCATAAGTGTGTTTGTTATCTTGTCAGAGAGCTACCAGTACAAAGCTTTGCTTTCATAGTCCTCTTGTATTGTGCAGGTCTTGAACGCTTTCTGTTGTATCACGACATTAAAATTCACAAGATCTTTCTAGATTTAAAAAATGTATTAATACTAATCTCTCTTTTCTCCTTTTGGTCTCGCTCTCTCTCCTCACCTGTGCAGTTAGCCAGATGGTAACTAAGGCAACCTGGATTTATAGTGGGATGTGCAGACCATAAAATATTTTATGACTCTCCAACTCATAATATTTCTGTAAGAATCCGTGGCATAAACAAACCAGAAGTAGAAGAGCCACTCATGAATAATACAGCTGTCCTAAGTTTCACCATGAAACCTTTAATGGTTTAAATAGAGTCTCCAACTCTGCCACCAGATACAGACTTCACCTCTTCCATTGCTAAAGACTGCCTATACCGCATTTTTGATAACGGCACCTCATTTTGCCTTCATACCATGAGTTAACCTCCACCTAGTTTATTTTCAGAATTCTAATTGAACAATGTCAAGCAAATGAAGGTTGTGCTGCCATCCAGCATGACCTGGGCAGGCTAGAGAGCTGGGTGGGGAGAAATCTAATGAAATTCAATAGAAATTCAAAGAGCTGCGTCTAGGGAAGAACAACTCCATGTATCAGTACAGGATGGGGGCTGAGCTGTTGGAGGGCAGCTCTGGGGAAAAGGACCTGGAAATCCTAATGGACAACAGGATGACCACGAGCCAACAGTGTGTCCTTGCAGCCAAGAGGGCCAATGGCATCCTGGGATGTATTATGAAAAGCAGGTCGAGAGAGGTTCTCCTCCTCCTCTACTCTGTGCTGGTGAGGCCTCACCTGGAGTACTGTGTCCAGTTACAGGATCCCTGGTTCAAGAAGGACAAAGAACTACTGGAGAGGATCCAATGCAGGGCCACTGAGATGATTAAGGGTCTGGAGCACCTACCATATGAGGAAAAGCTGAGAGAGCTGTGTCTGTTTATCTTGGAGAAGAGGAGGCTGAAGGGGGATTTTAGCAATGCTTATAAATATCTAAGGGGTGGGTGCCAGGCTCTGCTCAGTGGTGTCCAGTGACAGAACTAGGGGCAATGGTCATAAACTGGAAAACAGCAGGTTGAACCTCAACATGAGGAAACACTTTTTCACTGTGATGGTAACAGAGCCCTGGAACAGGCTGCCTAGAGAGTTGGTGGAATCTCCATCCCTGGAGACTTTCAAAAGCCTCCTAGACTTGTTCCTGGGTGATCTACTCTGGACAGCCCTGCTCTGGCAAGGGGGTTGGACTAGATGGTCTTTAAAGGCCCCTTCCAACCTCTACCATTCTGTGATTCTGTGATTCTGTGACTCTGTGAAATGTCCTCGGAGGTGTCAGATTTGCTTGCCATAAAAAATAAGTTATTGGACGAGACTTTCCCAGCAGCCAGTTTGAAGTCCAATGTCTTGCATGGCAGTAACACTAGAAAACCGTGGTGAGATCTGCGTGAGGTGAGGAAGTCATCCCTGCAGGAATTCATACAGTGGTGGAAAATATCAAAAATATGGATAAAATGGATCTCACAAATAGAATACTTTACTCCCACATCCTAAGGCAGTGGAGCCCAAAGTAAAGGAAGACAAATTCATTTTAGGAGCCACTTGAGGCAAAAAACCTTATACTGTTCCTCTCCTCCTCACTGCAGCTGTTTTGAGACCTTTTGAGTTTCAATATGTCTTATGTGCCGCAACCAGAGGAGCAGAAACAAAGCACGTTGTTTCCATTATGTGTCTGGACAACATCAGCCTAGAACTAGAAGTGCTTGTCTCCTTTTCAGATTGCAGAAGACTCAAAAGCAGGCAGAGAACTGCCTGGGAAAGGTTATTCAAGGTTGTCCAGATTTGGAGAAGGATATTGTGCTAGAGTGAAATATTGCAATGTACTCATATAATAATCTAGAGTCTATCTGCAACCGAGGCGCTCCCTGAGACTCAGCAGTGTTTGCAGGTGACTGCACTCAATGATGTGATGGCACCCTGATGTCCTGCTGAGCAGGTCCTTGCTCAGTCCCCGGCTGCGTAGGTGCAGCAAGGCACAGATTCAACCCGCATCTCCAGATCCACCTCCATCATTCTTCACCTATACGCTCCTGTCTCATATTGCTCTTTCCATTTTATATTTGCAGGGTTTTTGTAGCCAAACATATTTGGTGTTGCCTTCCAATGTTAGATGTTGTTTTCTATTCACAATATAGTTTTTGCATTTCCTTGCCCTGGAGCAAATTCTTATGACACCTGCAATCTGTGCAGTGCTAGGGCATGGCTCTGTAGACAGACTTAGCCATAATTTATCTGCTGCCCTTCCAGAGTCTTCCCAGGGTTTATGCTGTTACTACAGGAGGCTGTATAACAGCAAGGGACAGTTACCACTAACACTCCACCAGCAACATTTTCCCTCCCAGGGATTGCATCATCCACCTGATGACAGCAAGAGCTGGTGCAGAGCATCAGGACACCAGCACACTGAGATCATCTTCCAAATACTTGTCCACTGTACTAACAACAGGGAGTGTATAGAGGTCTGCACAACTCCCACTGATGCACCGTTTTGCAGAAAATACTGAAAAAAAAAAGCTGTAATAGAGATGCCTCCTGCTTTCATGAGTGTGACAATATCTTTTCTCTTCAAAAAACCCTTTGCTGAAGTTTGCAGAGAAACTTGAGCTGGATGAGGCTTTGAACTCTGAGACATTGGTGTCACCAATGGTTTGATGACGAAGACTGCTGCTATGATGCTTTGTGAAACAGGGAAATAAAACTTCTGGGATCATGTACAGAAACGAAGCTGCAGAAGTCACTTGAGAAATGGAGCAGTCAGTGGTGTAATGATTTGAAAGCTAGGGGATCATGCAAGCGATGATGTCTGTGCTACACACAAAGAATTCAATCCCTTCTCCCAAATAAGGGCTCTTGACAGATTATAACACTACATTCTGGACAGAGAGATATTGTGTGTCTGATGCCTAGACTTTTATTGAAGTCCAGGATTATGAACTGTAAATCATTTAGCCCACTTCAGATAAGTATCACTTTCAAATCAGATTATAATTTGCAAAGGCACAACATGTTCAGGGCAAAACTGTGTCAGACACCAAGATAAAGATTCCAGGAGGTTCCGCTGCATGGTGGCTTTGCAGGCGAGGAACCAGAGTATTGGGAACATCGTAGCACTGACAAAAGAGACCTTTTTTTAATTCAGCTTGAGACAAAGGTGATTTATCTGACATCCCAAGGCAATTGCCATAGAGAACTGGGGAAGACTTTCCAACGTGCAGCTGTTTCTGGTTGCTTGTGGTGCTTTGGCACATATATACGTTATGAATGCTGTTATTGTTAAGTCTTCTTTTCCCTTGTGTTGTGCGAAAAGCTATGGCATTCACCACTGTGCCAATGACCATCCTCTGAACATATTTTCATTTCCCATTTTCCCACATGATGCATTTGTCCATGTCCAGTGAAACAAACAAACAGAAGAGCTGCCAGCTCTGACTCAGAGGGGTGCTGGATGCCACCGGCAGCTTCCCAGAGGAAGCCAGTGTGAAGGTTTCTCTAGTACAGCATGCAGACGGTCTCATGCATGCTTTGCCAGCTTCACAGGAAAACTGGAATTTAAATGAAGGAAACACAGGTCTCCCTCCTGCCCCTGCTTCTCTCAGAGACGTCGATGGAGTGAGTCAGAGATGAGCTGTTGCTGCATCATCACCAAAATCATTAGGGAGAAGCCCAAGTCACAGGGAGAAGATTAAGCCATCAAGTTACTCCTCACCAGAGTGCTGAGGCGGGCAGGGGAGGATGACATTCAGCAGTGGGCTCAGAAGCAATTCCCTAGTAGGATTAAGCTGCTTTGAAGAAGAGGCCTCCCCTTCCCCTGGAGTCCCTTCCCTGCCAAGCTTTGCATTGACCTGCAAGAGGTCAAAGTCATCTACAGCCTGATGAAAAGAGAGTTTTGGCTATAGTGTTTTAGCCTTTGATGACATTGAAAAAAAAATATTAAAATGCACACTCACAACATGGTTCAGTTTTGTGTCCAGCTAGGTGTGCAGGCACGGGAAGATATTGGAGGATTTGGACCCAGTTATTGACTGTGACAGAACTTTGAGTGGCCCATTTTTTTTCTTGTCCATGCAGGCACTTGAAGCCTTTGCTTAGTCATCATCAAAATACTGACTACTACTCAGGCCTCACCTAACCTATGCACCTTGGGAACATGAGCTTCCTCCAGAGACACGCTCAAAAAAAATCAGAATTTGTCCACCAACTTCAGCTGATGAAACATTCATAGAGCTAGCCCAAAGTAAGACCATGGTGCAGGTTCTCAGAACAGATTTGTCCTGGTTAACTTATCACTGGGTCTGAATTCTGGGTATGGCATTTGCACTTTGAAAGTCTTATGGTACAGGAACACTGGTGAATGTCTGTGGGTCTGTGGTGTGTGAGAAAAGGCAGAGAAGAGCAACATATTGTTGACTTCATCTGTATCTTTCTAAATTACACACAGTTATTCTGCAGAGCAGGAGACCCCAGGTGGTCTTTTGTATTCCTGAGAGAAAATGCTCAAGAGATGTTATCTGACCAAGTCTGTGGGCTTTTTTTATTTGAACCTGGATTGTTTCTCCTTAACCTGAGTTCTATATTCTAGTTTACTCCGGCACTTCCACTACTGAACTTTTCAAGGATCCACCATTTCTCTTGATTTATGAGAGTGACAAGCCTGACTAATCACCATGGAGCTCAGTCTGTGGTATCAAACTTAAAAAGATGTCAAGGAGGAGCTGCCATGAGAGTCACGGTCCCTTAGGAATAATTGTCTCATGTCTTCTGGAGAAGACACAACAGGGTTTGCTGTGGCCCGGTCTCCCTCTTCATGTAAGGGAAGCGCTAATCCTTAGCCTTGGGGTAGCATCAGTATTCATTAACTCATGTTTGCACAGTGCTAAGTATTAATTATTAAGTCAAGCTGCCACTGAAGGCAACAAAAGGCTTTGGCTTTCAGAATAATAGGGCAACCATTTCTTGGAATACTCCCATAGCCTGTTTGACAGATGCGCAGTGTGACATGGCACGTAGGAAACTGCAACCATGTTTTCCTTTAAGTCACATAACTAAACTCACGAGTTGGCTCAAGCTCCACTGAATAGTGTAGTGCTTTGGAAGGAAAACTGTAAAGCTTTGTGAAGAGCTGAAGCTCTGAAGATGAGGATTTACTGAGGGAAACTACAAAGACAAGATGACTAGTAATCAAATGGCATTTTTCTTTCATCAGAGTCTTTTGTTTTTAAGAGGAGGAGACGCACAAAGAAGTGAACATATCCCTTTCACAAACAATTATTGTATCAGCAATACAGCAGGATGCAAACCCCAAATAAATTAGGACTCCACTGAAAAAGTTATTAAGCAGTAAAGTAAAAGACAGACCCTGTTCAGTGAGAAAGGTCAATGTCTTCTACTCTGAAGCTGCAGAGAGCAAGAAGCACAGAGCATGGCTGCAGGATTCCCTTTGCTTCACAGATGCTTGGTAACTTCACTGGTGGATGCAACCCTGTCATGACCAAGAATATGCCATTAGGCTAAAAGTTTTTTATTTATTTATTTTCTAAAGACCATCCTGAATAACAGAAGCAACTGGGACTGTACCATACCACTAACCACCCTTTCTGCCCAGTTCTGGGATTATGTCCTTTAAGATGAAAACAATAAGTGTCAGGGGTCACATGAGATCATGAACTGGATATTCTACATATATGCCATGCCTCAGCTCAACAGATGACCCAGAATACTGTAAGGGTCAGTGTTTTACAGAACAGGAGTGCATTTCAACTTGGAAACACAGGGAGCAACCAGGCTATCTGACTATATGGGCATCATTTCCGCTCTGAAAATTGACAGTGATCTTCAGAGATATATTGCCCATCCGTGTGGATGTGGCCATGGTCACAATTTTAACACTGGACTCTAACAGTATGTCTGTAATTGCTTACAGCCCCAACACAGACTTTCCCAGTAGCTTATCTTCTCACAGACACCCATACACCCTCTTCTCCATTTTAAAGGCACTCCTGTAGCAAGCTTAAAGAACACTCCAAAATGACACCCCAGGAAACTCCTGCATGGATAAACAGAAGCTATCTAAGGTCAGATGGTGCTGGGGAGTTAGTGCTATTCTATTTATTCTTGCCAGGAAACTTCTAGTGCTCAGAAAGGGTGAGGGAAATGTCTTTATTGTTATGATTGCTTGTTGTTTTTATCCTTAGCACTATGAGGTGTCCTGTATCACCTGTAGTAGTATTAGTAGTAGCACTAACAATAGTAACAAGAGTATTATTCTTAGGAGTGTTGGTCATGACTTCAGCTTTACTCTTAGCTGAAAAAATAGATCTCTTAAAGCATTTCAGCTTAGTCACACTGGTGAAACCAGTTAAGTCAGAGAAGAGGGGCTTGCTGGTGATGCACGTCTGCTTGAAACCAGTATGGCAGCTCTAGCAGATTTCCCATAGGTACCATGACACTATCAGATGGCAACAGCATTTAGTCAGAGCTAACCCCGGCAACACCAGAGATATCAAAACAAAATACACTCAAATGAGAAAGGGAGGAGCACAAGGAGATCCTCATTTGAAGCGTACAGGCTCTGCTCAGATTTACTGTCACCAGTTAACTGGTTCTGTAAGGCAACCACTTATGTGTAACTGATAGGTAGTAAAAAGAATTATTTGATGATTATCCCATTGCCTTTCCATTACTGGCCTGACCTGATAAGAAGCAGCTTCCCTATCCATCACAACTGTGACCGTTCTAACAGGACTCATTTTTCAGACCACTATCAGCCAGCCTTGGCTATTTTTACTCCTAGATTTATGGGGCAAATTCATCCCCTAAATTCAATTTTCTTTGATGAAAGCTTTTCAGAGGGTTGGTTTTTTTTTTTTTTTCCACCTTTTCTCCATTGTCTGTGAGTTATGCTTTACCTTCTCTGTCCCAGGTGTAAGTCCTGGAAGGTTATCTGCACCTGCAGGGAGATTACATTACCTTCCTGTATTTCTTTTTAACTACTAAAGTTATTATTTTCAGAAATCATGTTTTTCATTCAAATCCCACTGTAAGCTTCAGAAAATCTTAAGGTAGAATCTATATTTGTGTATGTAAGTGGCTTTTTTCCTTCTCCCTAATAGACCTTGGATCAGCTGGTGGTCTGTGAGTTTCTGTAGAAGTGAGGTCATCAGTCGGTTACACACGGGAGGATGTTCACCATTCACTCACATTTCTGCTTCAATTATCCATTGCATATCTGCAGCAGACTTGTGTTGGGCACTTTGCATCGGTTTGGAACAGCAGACTAAGAGTTCAAGTGTAAAAATAACTTCCACAGAAGTGAAGGGAGCCCTTGGGGAAAAAAAATTTAAATTCTCCAATAACTCAAACACCTACTCAGCTGGAAATGTCCTGTTCCCCTTGTCAACTCCATGCAGGGATGCTGCTGCAAGCCCATTTCCCCGAGCTTAGTTTGGACATTCAGCCACATCCTATTGCAAAAGCTGAATATCACAGAAGGAAGATACACATTGCAAATACACAAGTCTGAGTGAAAGACAATGGGTACTGATGACTCCTTGGACAATCTATAGGAAGAAGTTCTTTACTAGTAGTAGTGGAACACTAGAACAAGTTGCCCAGAGAGGTGGTGGAGGCCCCGTCCCTGGTGACATTCAAGGCTCTGAGCAACCTGATCTAGTTGAGGACGTCCCTGCTTAATACAGGGGGGTTGGACTAGATGGTCTTTGGAGGTCCCATCCAACCCAGGGCATTCTATGTTTCTATGAATCTGTACTGCATTCAAAGAACTAAACTATGTCCTGGCTGTGCAAAAGATACTTTTGAGGCAGAAGCCCCAGCCCTGCCCAAAAAACACTCACTGAGGGAACAAAATCCAACATATTTCACATTTCTCCATCCCCAGATACCCAAAATCTGGCTTTGGATGTGAGGTCTTGACTTTTGCTCATCCTTGCTTACTTTGCTGATTCAATTATTAAGCTAAATTGCTTTAATGGTTTTGAGATTCACATTTCACTACTCTCAGGAAGCTAAACTGTGGTTGCTTTGGAAGGTTGGCAAGGCAAGCACAGAGGGTCAAACACCATCAAACCCTCTTGACACTGCATAACAAATCTGGGAAACTGAGAAGGAATAGTTTCTGATATTGCCAACCCTGACATTCTTAAGTCTGAAGCCAGACCAGAACCCAGGGAACAGACTGCTGAATCTCCTCTGCCATTTGCATGGGTGCATTTGAAACAAAGGGCCAGATCAGAGGGTGATAGTCCCTGTAGAGACCTACAAAAATCATGCAGACCTGGAATTTGAGACTTATAAATATCCTAACATCAAGGTATGCCTCCTGCCACTGAATCTGCAAGCTAGTATGTAGGAAGGATGGAGACCCTTTGCTCAGCAGCACTGGGTTAGGGGCAAGAGAACCGAAGCATTGTCCAAGCTCCAGGAGATCTGGCTTTCTCTTTTGCCTTCAGCAGAGCACAGACTTTCAAAACTAAAAGCTCAAGATCCCATATGGTTTCAGGGAATGCCTGCAAGGGAGAGATTTTGTCCCACAATTATGAGTTCTAAACCTATTTTTTCTAGCCTTTTTCATATAGAATCATAGAATCATTAAGGTTGGAAATGACCTTCAAGATCATCAAGTCTAACTGCCTACTAAACATTATCAGGACCACTAAACCATGTCCTGAAGTGACACATCTGGATGTCATTTAAACCCCTTCAGGGATGGTGATTCCACCCC
>JANIJG010021498.1:0-35742 GCA_024611175.1 Megaceryle torquata | reverse complement strand
TCATGAAAAAGTGACGCCACAAAAAGCAAGTTTACACACTATTTTAATAGAAACAGCAACCGCTGTCACTAAAACCCCATCTGGACTACACCTGCTATCAGTGAAATCCCACTTCCAGGCAGCAAATCTCAACCTTCTTGTTTGCAGGTCAGAGTCAAAACTGCAACTTCCCAACAACCTCCTTTTATTCTAAAGGCTTTGATATTCAGCCAAATAACCACCCTTCAGAGGAGCTCAGTCCTAGGAATACGCAGCCCTCAGCAAAAGATGCTCAAGTCAGTCAACACATGACAGTTACGTCCTCAGATTTCAGTTTTACTTTGCATGCTTATTCAACACAGTTCCTCCAAACTCCTCAAAAGAAACAGAGACTTCTCTCCCGTTTGCCTTACTTAAAGGCTGCAACAGCACTGATTGTTCAGTATTGAGAGGTTCCCCAGCAGACTCAGTTCTGTCACCATGAACACTACACTTGGGCAGGGAGACCACCTTAACTTCTTAGTTTGCACACCAGAGATTTATCAGCGGTGATGTTTGGGCTCTTTTCGCTCTTTCAGACCTTTCACCAAAAATAAGACACTTTTCACCGTAGCCATCTAAAGTCACTTCTAATCAAATAATGCTTGACAAATACTGAGATATTTATATTAAAAAAAATAAAAAAGGACTTTGGCACAAGAAAGGTAACAGCAAAAAGGGTTTGCTGGAACGTGTACATTTTTTTCATCTTCCCAACACCATTTACAGCCCTATGCCAATCATTTCAACAGTAGCTAGCACAGCAATCCACCGTACGGTTGACCAGCAATAATTTCCTGCTCCTCTTTACCAACACGCACAAAAAGCTGCGACTCACCAAGCAAAAGACTTTCTAAGTGGTAAAACAGTCATTAACAAATGGGTCTTTGGCCAAATTACAGTTTCAGTCACATGCACCATTTCTGTCAGTGCTCTCCTAAGACACAGTTTGGAGTTTTCGCTTGGGTTTCTTCTTGACGCTGAAACCACCACAAAGTTCAACCTCCCGACTACCTTTAAACAAAACAGTCTGTCAGAACTATCGGGGGAGGCCGCTACTTAGGATTGCTTTGAGACAACAGCTTAGTAACACAAGTCTTTTTTTGAAGATGGTTCTCAGGAATATTTTCTTCATCACCTTCCAAGGAATCAAGGTGAAGCTGACCAGCCTATAGATGGCTGGATCCCCCTCTTGCCCTTCTTTAAGATAAGAGAGATATTTGTATTCTCTTGGTCTTCTCCTCTGGGTATCCCACAATCCCTTTCAAAGGCAACAGCAGGTAAAGAAAGCAAAGGGGGTCAACTCCCTGGAGCACTTGGATTTTGTTCCAAGGGAGACAAGTGAGCTCTGTCAGCAGCCTGGACTGAGACTCAACACAGGATGGAAACAAAGCATGGCCAGTCTCAGGATCAGTCCTGGGTTTAGATAACTACAGGAGCGACCTGTCAAATATCTATCTGAAATCCAGCACGTGATCTTTAAATTGACAGCTCTGTATAGGAGAAACAGAGATCAGTCTGATAGGTATACAAGCAGTTCTTTATTCTGGGCTCTGTCACTAGCCAGCCATATGGCTTAGACTCCAGTATGAAGTTTCACATACAGTTACACATGATACAAAATTTAAAAGCTAGGGTGGGTAGAGCAGTAAATGTTTATATGTCAAATGTAGACTACAGTGGCCCAGTTTACACAGTCACACCCTGACAAATAGATTTCTCCTTTCTGAAAGTATATTTTTCCACGCTTCCTTTTCCTTATGCCTTTGAAATCCAAGGCAACATATCTTTTGTGCCAAAAAAATAGAAAAAAAATTACCCTAAATTAATTTTAGAAACTCTAAAACAGCTCATTGCTGAATTTGATGAACAACTTGAGCATGAGTTATTAATGAAGCTGGCATAAAGTAGATAGGAGGTCAATAGGATACACATAGTAATTAAAATGCAAAGTTTGCATTGTTTTTAAGTAATGCCATTGGGACATGGGATGCTGGTGGTGAATACGGTTTAAGGAACAACCCAATAACATCTACAAACAGCAGATAAAAGGATTTTTTGTCATTACAGATAGTGAGAAAAACCTTATAGACAAAAGAGATTTTTTAATTATTATTATTTAATGTTATTTCTTTTCATGGAAATTTTTAGTTAAAGTAAAATTGTAAGATCAGTAGCCAATCAAAACCAAAAAGAATTATTATAAATATTGTCAATATACATGTGTGCATGTGATTTTCTGTGAATGTAATTTGTGTGATGGAATTTAACTTCTAGTCAAAATCAGTGGGGCCATGATAACCTCCTTCCCTTCTACACTGACAGTCATATGCTTCTAGCAGAGCATATCTTGAAGTTTAATTATCTTCCGTTACTTATTTCAAACATTTACTATTTGTCTAACACACCCAAGGGATGCAGCAAACATTTCCAGGTCCCATTTCTTCTCTGGTGCATTCCTGGGAAACCTAAGGTTCCAGGTGCTCAGTGCTATGGGTTAGAAACAAACTCTCAGTTTATCCCAGAAGAAATAAAGTGGCATGTGAAAGAGATTATACATATCCAGAAAGATCCAATAAAAGAAAGTTCTCTTCCAAGAAATATCCGAAAGGGAAAAAAGAGTTTCCAGGCAGCATCTGATTATAAACCCAGGTAGCACTTGTGTTGCTAGGTCATTGCATTGCTACGATCACTGAGTTTGCTGAGAAAATATTGCAGCCTCTGCTATGGTTTCAGGCAAAATCATTACGATTCTCATCATTTTCTACACAAATTACCCATAAGGGAAGGCTCCTTTAAAGAGTCAGCAGCAATCCAACTCGTGCTCATTGTACAGTGGTTGCTGTTGCTAAGGTTATATCTGCACAGCAGAGTGCATAATAAATTCATAGACTGTAGCGTGCAAGAGTATTCATGTTGAGTATCTGCCAGTGCATCCTCAGTGTGATCGCAGCGAGCAGTTTCCTGGCTGGCTCACAGATTCCAATACACTGTTGCAGTTGGTGAGCCTATCTACACAGCAGATGAGATTAAAAAAATCACCACACTGCAGGAAAAACAGGATGCTACTTTATGCCTTGGGGGCCTCCTGCACTATTTCTTTACATAGGTGTGTGGGACATGTAAAAGAAAGATAGGAGGCAGAGGGATAGTGACAAGTTTTCCTTTATATAGGTGGGTGTGTATTCAGTTCTCCTGTAGGAAAGGTAGCAGCCAAAATTTGATCTCCTAGTCTAAAAGACTTCAGACCGCAATAAAAGGTGATATTTAAGATGCAGGATGGGAGTAAGCATAACTGCATCCCCATAAAAGTGAAAAATATGTTGACAAGTAGGACTGCTGCTGGCAGTGATGATCAACACCCTCGGTAAGGTGTTGCATCTACAAAAGGCAGCCAACCTATATAAACAGGGCTTTCCTCTGCTTTGTTTAAGAGATCAACATTAGGGTGTTTGTTTGGTTTTATGCTTTTTATCCTGGATTCTGGGCAACCAAACCTAGGCTTAAAAAACCCAGATGATTCAATCAAAAAAACCCAGATAGGTAGTAACCACACCAGAAGCGGCAGTTTTCAGTTTCTAACAGTCCATGTCCAATCCCTCAAACTGAGGCATTATCAATCCTTTTTTTTTTTTTTTTTCTAGAGAGCATAGACAGCAGAAAATCCTCAGTAGCAGAAGCTATTTAAAGTCCCTGGCCCAATATCGAATCCTCAGATTTGGCAGCAGCAGGTTTCAGCTGGATTTTTCTGGGCAGTAAGTAACTCAGCAGCAAATTTACTCTTTTTAATACAATGGCAACAGTCCTTGGAAGTAACAGGAATTACTTCAGATGGTGCCAAAATTTAAATGAAAAATCTGTCTATAGCTGGCCTCGCAGCCTGCTGGCAGCACATGCTGTGCTTCTGTGGGATTTCAGGGTTCAGGATAAGTCCAAGGGTCCTGCCCGGCTGCTGCAGTCACCCCCAGGAACGTCTGGGTGATGGGCCCCCACACTGCCATGGGGTGATGTGCTCACCCAACATGCTGCCTGAAAGCGTGGCCAGGAGGTGCCAAGTTCAGTGGCAGACTATGGCAAAACATGTGTCTCACTGGACATGCAGGTGTATGCATGTCTAAGAGCTGAAGATCGAGCATAGGCTGCTTTCTAGTCTGCTGCTGCCATTTTTATTAAGTTTTGTTTCTTACTCCTTTACAGTAATGGATACACTATTCCTTTACACAGAAGAAATGTAAATAAGACAAAAGTACCTTTCTTCAAAAACAGCCTTTCACTTTGGGAATTACAGAAACTAGATACACAGTTTGTAAGATTTTTAAGATTTCTTTTAAATGCAACTCATGTAGGTTTGCTGTCTCTACAGCACAACTGTACATGGTCATCACCTTTAGAGAAGAAAAAATGGAAAATGCCAATGGAGAAGAAATGCTTATAGCTGCAGGTAAGCTTGCCTTTTCAGGTGCCTGCTAGGAAGGTCCATGTCATCTAGCCAGGCTAGCCCAGACTGATAGCTGCTTGGGATAAGCCTTTGCTCTCTCCTGGGAGATGCAGCAGATGTGTAACCACGCACAGTAATATGTATGCAGTCTGTGGGAACAGTCTTGGGAATTGGGCAGCTATGTCAAGTTTGCTAATACACATCTATCCTCCAAGGCCCTTCTTGCAATGAAATCCCCAGCAGTGTAACCAGGGAAAGGGAGTGTTTTCCCCTGCATGAAAAAGGCTGAGGACCATCACAGATCTCCCAGTCTCTCTTGGCCCACCAGGACAAGCACTGTGGGGGCTGCACATTTTTACAACAACTCAGGCTAATCACTACAAATTTTAAGCATCTTCCATGACTCAGAAATAAAATATAGGTTGGACAGTACTTAAGTAAGTCCAGAAAAATAATCACTGCCCATGTGCTTTAGTTAAGCACATGCCTCAGAGCTTTACTGCAATGTGGCTTCAGCGAAAGGACTAAGACATGGAAAAATTGTATTAACACAACTGCTTGGATTAAAGTGCACTATACTCACCTGCTTGCTTCTATTGAGAGCATATTATCAACAGACTCCTTTTAAACGTACTTGCTGTGATGCTGGGAGGTTTTTTTAACTACTTTTGGGGAAAAATAAGTCAGTTTACAATCCGAGTTGTAAACCCCTGAGAAAGGGATTTTGAACACATCTCCCACTGTGACTGGAATAAAAACATACCAGAAAGAGTGCATGTTGGAATGGCTGCTTCATGAGAAAATATGCCTTCTCCTTCTCCCTCACATTGTGATTGCTATTCTTTTAATATATATCAGCCACCTAGCTAGACATCTTGCTTCACTTCTATGTGAGGTATTGCAAGTTTTGAAATATACCATTGGAAAGAAGAAAAGAAAAAAAACCCACAAATAAACCAGCAGAAATGCCTAATAAACCTAAAATGAATCACTTATTTTCATTGTTTTAATAAACACAGAAAAAAAGAAGTATGAAGTCAATACAGATAGCAGAGTAAGAAAATATAAAGAAAGTTCGTAGGAGTCACGAATTAGTCCCCAGACAGCAAGAGTCCAGTAGAAGTTTCTAGTGCAACACAGAATAAATGTTTTGAAACATTTGGGTTGAGCAGACCTTATCAATAAACGTTTACTACAGGCATTCATAGGCACACTTTTCCTCTTATTTCTCAGCCCCTCTCATCAAACATTTAATGCAGAATACATTTCCCTCCATTTCCAACACTGACATGTTTGAGTATACAAACCAAACCTCTACACAGTTTCTGCTCTTTTAAGTCCTCCCTTCAGGATCTAAACTTTGTCTAGCCTGTCTTCTGTGCATGTACTTTTGAAGCTTTGAAATTATTTAAATGTAAATTCCTTTAGTTGTTTAAAACCAGAAAAATTAAGAAAGAAAATAACTGAGATGTTTTTCCTGTATATGTCTGCAATATGTATCTTCACAGTAGACATTTGCTGGTACAATGCACAATTCAGGAAATACAATGTTTGAGAAATGAATTAAAAGAGTAGTCCACAGTAGGTCTCTATCACTAAGAAATATCTTTGACCTTAGAAGACGAGGAATAATCAGACTTAATGGGAAGTATCTATTGTTAAAAGTCCATAGCATAGAGACATGCTTTTATTATTCAAGAAATACATTTGTTGCTCATTTACTACATACTGCTCATGAGCAAAAACTGTTGCAAAGTATTATTTTCATTAGGATGAAGACAACTTACATATGCGTTTCTTTGGGCATCATGTTCACTGTGACTTGACAACAATCAAACTTACCATCTGAATTATGCTTAAGAATATCAAGCTTTTTATTATAGGGATCCTATCACATTTTTTTTGTCTGCATTTTCCCTGTCCTTTCAGGGGAATAGTTACAGAATCATATAATTATTTCCGTTGGAAAAGAACTTTAAGAACATCGAGTCCAACCATTAACCTAGCACTGCCAATTCCACCACTAAATCACGTCCCTAAGGACCTCATCTACATGTGTTTTAAATACTTCCAAGGATGGTGTCCTCACCACTTCCCTGGACAGCCTGTTCCACTGCTTAACAACCCTCTTGGGGATGATTTTTTTCTTAATGTCCAACCTAAACCTCCCCTGGTGCAACTTGAGGCCATTTCCTCTTGTTATCTGGGAGAACAAGTAACACTTACAGCCTACTCTCAGGTAGGTATAGAGTGAGGTCTCCCCTCAGCCTCATTTTCTCTGGGCTAAACAACACCACCAGTTCCCTCCGCCACTCCTCATAAGGCTTGTTCTCCATATCCCTCACCAGCTTCTTTGCCCTTATCTGGACCTGCTCCAGCACCCCAATGTCCTTCTTGTACTGAGGAGTCCAAAACTGAACACAGTATTTGAGGTGCAGCCTCACCAGTGCCACATACAGGGGGACACTCAGTTCCCTAGTCCTGCTGGCCACACTGTTTTTATTATGGTGATTTATTACTACATTGTATGGAATATTTCATATATGCAATACTTTATATACACAATACTTTCTGTGTTTAAGAAACAGATGCAATAAGCCAGTAATAAGCAGTTTAATGACTGCTTGAAAAGCCATTTAGTTCAACACAAGTATGTAAAGAAGAAACAAAGGCAGCCACAGTTCACAGTCTACAGAAGCTTATCAAGAAACTTAATGTTGATATCTCCTCTCCAGTTACGTACTACGGAGAAGGAGGTATAATGTAGGAGGAATCCCCTGTCAAAGTCATTTAATATTTTCTTAGATTAGCATTTTCTCTTTATGTTTTTTCTAAACAGTGTTAATTCTAAATAAAACTAAAAAATATTTCTTTATTAATTTATCTAATATTTCAGGCTGTAGAAAGGTACCTTCTCTTGGATTTAGCTGATGGAACTAGTTACCAGCCTAATTCTTCTGGTTATTCATTCAGCCATAGGACCAAATTTATCATCTCTTCAGACTTGCTAATGGAACTGATTGTGTGAGTGCTCCCTAACCCACTCCACTCCAAATAAGCTAGGTTTATAAAGTCCTGCTTGATAGGATGGTGAGCATTTGACATTCCAAGAAATGCAGATATGATATGGACTATTTTAATCACTTTTCACATGCGTGCATAGGAAGATTAAATAAATTGCTACTCATTCTCACACTTGTGTAAGTTGAACACCCAGGAAATAAAGCTGGGAATGTTTTTGAGGACACTCAAGAGGTCTGGGATAAGTGGGAGATGCAGAGCAGAAAAAGGAGTCTTCATGGAGCTAGCACTTGTATTAGCTTCTTAGGTTTTTGTAATCACTCAGCCTGCCAAGTGATGTGGCAAATCAGAGAATAAGAAAGAGCACTTGCTCCTAGAAAAAAAGAGTATTGACCTGATGGAAAATTGATTACAGACTCATCTGTTGTAGTACTAAATTGCTTTTTCCACTTAGTTCTCTTTTTTCATATTATTGTTTTAATAACAGCAAATCCAGGACTGGAATAGTATATCCTTAAAAAAGTAAGGGTTTGGGGGTTTTTCCAGTTATGTGTAGCAAAGGAGGAAGCATTTGTTTGGTAAGTGGAAAAATGTTAGGGAGAAGTGGATTTTTTTGATTTTTTTTTATTAGTGAAGGAAGACAGACGTTGCATTTGCATATCTGAATATACTATAAATGCCTTTGGAGCTGGGTACTGGATATGGTGGAGGTGGAGGCAGAAGAGCTGTATGACCACTACCATGAACTCTGCATGGGCTGTCTTCCCAGCACAGTATGAAGTTGTGGGTTGACTGCCTGCCAAATCCTGCCAAAATTCAAACACTATATTATAGTACTAATATTTCTTACTGGAGTTTTGCAGATAACCTCTATGTGAGACATTTTGAGTAGCTTTCTGAAGAGGAAAAAAAACCAAACAAACAAAACATTTCCTGATTATATTTCTCTGCTTCAAGTCTCACATTTATAAAAAGAAGGTGTGCCAACATAGGTCTTTTCTTGTCTGGAAGTACTGATTTCCTGATTCTTTTCCTTCCAGTTTCAGAGGCATAGATGTGGTATGGAAATTGCACAAATGTGTCCTTTGGCAGGTTCTGTCAAAGTTACCACCAGCCTTTGATGTTGCTTTCCCGACTGACTTCATAAATTTGGCTTTGGCTTCTCCAGGAGAAAGATAACAGAAAATTCTTACAGGTTCTTTTTCATTTGAAGAGCTGATTTTGAACAGAACAGTTCCCTTTTTTTTAGCTTCCAGATTCAGCATGTTATGAAGTTCCCAGCAGGCTGCCTGGCGAGGGATGATTTGTGGCATACATGTAAGGTGCAGCCCCAGACTGAATGGGAGAAGGCTCCTGCCCCAGCAGCAACTTTGCCATCAAAAGTGCAGAATCACAGGGCTAGTTGGCCTCACTTGAGACCATTTCATCCATCCTGCTGTCCCAGAATAGGCCTACTTCCCATATTATCCCCAAGAGAAGCTTATCCAAGACATCTTTTAGGATACCATGCTAAATACACTGTGACCCTGGCTGCCAATCTATTCCAGTGTCTTCACCATTAGAAAGTTTTTCTTAATATTTATCAATCCCTGCTGTAATTCATGCCAATTCCTTTCCATCCTGTTCACCATGGACATGAAGAACAGATATATTCCTTTCCATACTGAAGCAACCTCCATGTACTGGTTAACCTGTTTCCATCCGTCATCTTTTCTTCAGACTAAGTAAATCCAATATATTCGATGCTTGATGTAAGTCATCTTTTCTAAATATCAAACTGTTTCTTTTGCTTTCCTTCAGATTTCCCCCATTTTCTTTAATCTTTTTTGAAGGTCTGCATTAAACTATACAGAATAATCCAGCTGAGGTCATAGCAGTGTGAAGATCAAAAAGATTGACTCTGTGCACCTTGTGGTCCATGCTCCTACTTGTACTTGCAATGTTGCCTTTTCTACAGCAGTATGACTTCGTTGAGCTAGGTTTAGATCCATTGTAAGCCAACCCTTTTTATGAACTACCATTAAACCAGTCATTTCTACCTTGTGTCTGTGTAGGTGAACAGCTGTTTCTAGCTGGGGCATCATTTATTAATTCCTAAAGGCTTCTCCTCCAGGATTCCATGGTCAAGAGCCCAAGTGACAGGTAACAACAAGCAGGGCATACCATTCTGAAGGAAATATGTGCCTTGCCCTGTGCATAACCAGTACTACTTAGACAAGTTTGCAGCTCAATGCTCTTGTTAGACCTCCTGGTGTCTGCTTTTCAGATGAAAACTATAGTAAAAACAATTTCTTCCTATTTGCATTTGAAAAGTGGACCATTAGTAAATATATTCGGTTTATCTTTCATGTCCATTCCTATTTCCTGAATAGGAGACTACAGTTACAAGAAGCAATCAAAATTTTACTCAACAGTTACAACATTTTTCAGACATTAATGGAAAAAAATCAAAATTCTGTAAGGATTTTTCAGGTTTTTTTAATTACAAAAGTTAAAGCTAGATTATGGCCATGAGCATTTTAAAATACTTTTTTTTAGATTCTTCTAGTGGGGGAAAAAATCTTAATTGCTACTCTGGTGCACTTATGATGATAAACTATTTTCAGAGAAAATATGAAATCTTCATGCTTAAAAACTAGGGGCATTTTCTTTATCATCCTGCCTTCTGACATGGTACTTATTTTAATATAATAAATTTAATTGTGTTCATAAGGTAGAGTGGATTATTTAATTTTTTTTTTAATTTTTTCCATCTTGCACCTATTTTCAAAAATTCTGATTTCTTGTAACTTCTCAGTGAAATGCAGTCTCTTGCTGAAGGGTCAACTTGCTGAGGAAAGGAGCGGGAGAGCCGTGGTGTTCCTGCCACTGGAAGGCACACCCAACACTTGCTAGGCTGGACCTCATCTTGCAGAGACTGAGACGTGTTTTGTTGGGTGTCCCCTACTGAATATAGATGGCTTTGAGAGTGGGACAAGGGGGTCAAAATCCCACCCATGCATATTCATTACCAAGGAAGGTCAGCTGAGCTATGGGCAGAGTTGGTGCATAAAGGAAAGGGACTAAATGCTGCAGGTGTTAAAAACTGGGAAAGCTCAGACCCAAATTCCAAGCAAGAAGGAATTACAAAATAACCAACTGTATAAAGGAGCTCGATGCAAAGGTAGAGCCAGTTATATTTTAATTTCTGGTCTGTGCTCCAATTTGAAATGAACCATAATGTCAGAGTTTTGAGAAGGACTGATTTACAGTAGGGACCCCATTGTTGTTCATTGTCTAAAGACCTCAGACCTGACTGTTGGCTGATAAGAGACTTTGGAACACCACAAAACTTGTACCATGCAGCATCTACTTCCCCTCCCCTGCTTGGATGAGCATCTCCTTCACTGAATTTAAGTTATCCCTTTTGAGTTTGAATAAAAAGGTTTTTTTGGTGAAGACTTCATTACATGGTGAACAGCAAACACTAAACAAGTACCATCTCCTGCTTTCAAATGAAGCATATCAAGTATTGCCGCCCAAAGCTCATCTGGTGAAGCAAGCATCTAACATCTTCTGCACAGCCTCTCCAGTAACTGTGAATACACTGTTTTTGCTGTTTTGTGCTTAATTCACGCACTCTTTTAAAGTTTATAAAATACTTGTACATGTCGGCTCCTGTGACAAACCCCATGCTCTTGCCGAGCCTCAGCTTCAGCCAAATTGAACCTTCAGCCACAGGAGGGCAGCAGCTCAACGCACCGCACTGAAACTTCAGCCTCTGACATGAAAAACCAGAAAGTTGTATCGACAAATACCAGCCACAATAACTGGCCTTATTCCCTTCTCTTCTGCAGTTAGTTACTGTGATGGGGTGCTCTAAGTGTAGCATAACATTTTTAGACAAGTTTCAGATGAATGTTTTTCGTAAGTTATATATAGATCGATAGCAGCCTCACAAGAATTGTTTCTTCCCTTTCTTGGTACAAACCACATGTAGCAGGCACATATGCAATACTGTGGAGGTGCTTTGTCAGGGTACCCTGGTACTGCCATTGATTTAATTCCATGATTCATGTCATTCTTGGTAAAGGATATGTTTAAGTATTTGTTTTCTTACAAATCTTACTGAGATAAATAACATTTGTCAAAATAAAGTGATGAAAAGTCTTCAGCAACAAAATGTGACTTCATTACAATCTTGACTGTAATGAAATTAATTTTAATTAAATTTTAAAAATCTGTGAGATGCAGGTTTTTCAGTTAGGATTAAGAGGTGAAAACAAGCTTACATGATGTGTTTGAAATGCAGTCCTATTGCAAAGCCTACGATGAAAACTGCCTCAGTGCAGCTGAAACACTGGATGTGTCTGCCTCACAGAAGCATGATGCACTCCCTGACCCTCATGCCAGGCCTCCCTACCTGTAGTTCAGGAAAGCTGCCCTCATCCTGCTCTTGCTGCTCCTTCAGCACAGACACCCTCCCTATGTCCTACTGCCTTGGTGCAAATAAGGGCAGGCTATCTAGGAAAGGACACACACACAATGTATTTTTCCACTTAACTCCATGGATCATGGTCACTGTGGATTACAGACCAAGCATACATGGACATAACTGTAGTGGTGCCACCCACAGTGTTGACTGTATGCTGGAAGCCTGTGCTAAAACAGTGCAGGAATTCAAGCTTCAACACCCCCCACCCCCCCCGTTCTTGGGAGAAGTGCCCAAAGCACAAACACAGGCTTGCCATCAGTCACTTGGTTTGGCTGCTACACTGAAAGTATAAACATATTCAGCTGGCAATAGCAAAGAGGGGAAAAAACCCAAACACTCGACCAAAACCATAAGAAATATATTACTTTGTGTGTATGTGCCCTGTAGTTAAACCAGTATTTTTTACTTTGCATTTTTAACCCCACAGAATCTTTTTGATTCCTGACTGTGCCATCCAGATGTTCCTCCATAGCTCAGAATAATATTGTTACAGCTGATGTTAAGTCCACTTCGGTCTCTGTGTGTGTGATTTGTTCAGTGGGGGTTTGGATACTTCGTGAAGGACTCCACCCCACAAAGCCTCACTTCTGCAGGCAGTTTTGCCCAGTAGAGCTCTGTGGTGGGGTCATTGCCCTGAGCAGGCAGAGCCAGACAGTCCTCAGAATGAGAAACCCACCTGATAAACTTTTTACTTTGATGATTTTGCCACTGTAATTATTTCAGGTACCCACAAGATGGTGCTACTACGCTTTGATTAAACCTCGCAGGAAGGCTAAAAAATGGCAAAGAAAAAGTAGCAAAGCACTTGGGTCGGACATGTCAGAGAGGTCACATATATTCACACTGCATAGCTGAAATTTTTCTGATACTTATATAAGGACATTAACTGCAGTGAACAAAGCCTTCATAAAAATATCATAGTGGAGGAGAGTACAGTACAATAGACAACCATCAGTATCTAACACATCTGCAAGGGGAAGCCTAATACCAATATTTAAATATCAAATTCAACCCATCAGTTTCTAACAAAAGACTCCTTTCTAACCAAGTTTCATCTAGATTAAACCTCTCCATTGTGGACCCTATAATAAAGCAATCCTGCTGCTGAGATGAGAGGATACAGCTTTTCAGTTGCTTGTTTAAGGACAGAGTCACTTTCTTCTGTCATTTAGAGAAACTAATGACTTATTGGTGTTCAAGAAGATAAAAAAATTGAAACACTACATTTTATTCTTCCACAATTGCAGCTTTGAGGTCACTGTACTATTGGTCTAATGCAAGAAGGAAGAAAAATTTAAAAGGAAAAACATAAGTGCAAATTTGATCCTGTAGAAAACATTCGTATTAAACAGGAAGAGATTAACCTGGCCAAGCGATATATGGGAAATATCATTATTGTGCTTTAATCCCCAGGAGAGATATTGAAGCCTGACAGCTCCTGCACTGCTCTTGCCCAGAGTCTCTTCACACTGGCAGCTGGCACAGGTCAGCAAGTTGTACCTCTGTCCTAAGGAGCATGGAAGTAGTAACATCACAGCTAGTGACTCCACATTAACTGCGAAGTGAAAGCTCTGAGAGAAGTGAGCTTGTTCTTTAAGCAATGAACAGTCACCATCCTGCTCTTCCCACGCTCATCAAGGCAGGGGAGTTTTGGCAAGATGATTGATCCCAATACAGAGAAGACAGAGAACCTCAGCTATGAAGAAAAGTAACAGAATGGGGACACTTCTCTCCTTCTTATGGTGAGACTTGTCTTCACTGCTTAAATGTGCAAGATAACTGAAAGCCAACAATGACACGAACTGCAATAATCCAACCAACAGATCACTTTTCTCTGTGAAGTGAGGCAACTGAATTATTAACTGCTGTGTTGGGTCACTGGACTATGAAGTGCGTACAAATCCCATGCCTGTCCCTGTGTAAAAAGCATATCAGGACAGTCTATAATAAAGACAAGGTCATCTCCCATCACATACGATCCCATGTTTGCTCTCAGTGATAGGGTGAATTGCCACATAGGCATAATGTGGTTGCTCATGTTTCTTACTGCCTTCGTAAAGTTTGATTTATAACACATTGTCAGACTCCATTACTGTTTGGACTACATTAGTTGGTGTCACTGGATTGAGTCTTTCCAACACATGCTGGAGGCTATAAGAAAGTAGCAAGGTTAGATTTTACCTCAGTAGAAAGCGAATTGTGTTTAAGAAAATAGATTGAACCTGCAAGCTATTGGGGATGAATCTGAATGGTGAGAAGGTGAGCCATTACAAACAGGGTAAGGGCAAAGCTGCCTTGACCAGCCTTCCAAATTGTGCTCTATATGCAGCCTGGACTGAAACCACTGGACAGCATGCTGACCTCAGATGGGCAGGAGAAGCTAAGCAAGGGGCCAAGAGTAACATAGCAACATGGTGATCCTGCCCAGCCTCTTAAACCATGTATCAATGTTTGTGTGTAAGTTAGCCCCCTTTGCTGAACAGGCCCTCAAGTCACAGCACGATCACTCTGTTGAACACCCAGTTAGAGCCACCATCTACCAATATATGATAATAATGATAATTGGAAGGAAGACATTTTTGGCCCTGGACCAGACCCTGACTGTCTCTGACTGTACAGAGCACACCTTCCCTCCACTCTCCATGTATCCTAAGATTAAGGAGAAAAGTGCTGGCCACACACTTTGCATGATCATAGCCTGGAAGCAAGAACCCCTCCCCTACCTGCCTTGCTCAAATTATGCTCCCTGGATGACTGGTTTCATAAAAACCCAAGGGAGGGCTGGTGGAGTGGCTCAGGAGGCTCCAGTACACTGGAGCAGCTCTAACTCACATCAGTGGAGAGGTGGCCATCCTGCCCCCTACGGCAGATGGGGGAGAGAATTGGAAGAATAAAAGTGAGAAAACTCATGGGCTGTGATAAAGGCTGTTTAAAAAAAGCCACATGCAGAAGTAATGGAAACCAGAAAGAATTTTTTTCTCTACTTCCCATCATCAGGCAGTGTTCACTTTCTGGGCAGTAGGGCTTCAATACACCAACTGGTTGCTTCAGAAGACAAACACTTTAGTGATGAATGCCCCCCTTCCCTCTCCTCATTTGTCTTAGCTTTTATTGTTGAGCATGAGATTATATGGTATGGAATATTTGTTTGGTCACCTGTTCTGGTTATGTTCCCCCCTCAGATTCCTGCCCACCCCCACTTTACTGGTGCTAGAAAATCTTCAGTCAGTAGCTTAGGCTAACAAACTCCAGCATTTAGCAAGAGAATGTATTTAAAATAGGGATCACCTCAGTGTGCTAATCTTGTTTTACTGAAGGCAGTCATCTCTGAAACTGATTACTCTTTGAAATTGGACATTCAGACAAAGCAAGTCTGTAAAAGGTCATGCAAGACTGCCTTGCCATCAGTTTTCAATAATTTTCAGAGCTTCAGATACGTTTTGACATTTGGAAACTCTTTAAGGAATATATCATCTCAAAGTGTGTATCTTGGATTAACTTAGACACCTTACAGAACATCTATCTTTATTTTAGGATGCAGTACGTATTTGAGCTAGCCATTACTGAAGTAAAAAGTACTTATTGCTTTGCTTTATCCACAAAGTTGCACTCATTTATAGAATATAATCCTTTGGGATACTCTGCAAAAGGCAAGGCAGCACTTGGATAACCTTCTGAGCTATCCAAGACAGTTGTGATGGAATAGTCTTATTATCACAGTACATTACCAAACTTATTAAACTTTTCTGTAAGTCACACTAATTAGCCAAGTCTGAGTTTCATACTTTTCAATGATACCAGCTTGTGCTAACATCTTCAAGATTACCATGAATATCTTCACATAGCACTACTTTGCTTTTTGTAGCTATACCCAAATGGGAGTCTGTCCCAATGACAGTAAAATGGACTTCTGCAATCAGTTATTTTCTCACCAGGACATTTTGCATATGCATTGAAGAACATAGTTTACTTTAAGGGTATGCATTGCTGGCAAAGAAACCCAAGATCACAAGCCCTGTTTCTGACACATCTTTTTTGTCTGCAAATGTCAGTCTACACAGAATCCCATTTGGAAGAGATTAATAGCCATAGGAGTCTGCAGTAACACTGGCTTATGAAACACATTTCATCAGGCTGTAGCATAGCTCTGCTCCTGCCTTTATGGATTATTTTGGTCAGAACAAATATCTTAAAAGCAGGCTGATGGCATATGTGCCAACATGAAATGCCCTCTCCCTGGAAATGTTCAGGGTCAGGTTGGAGGAGGCTCTGAGCAATTTGATTGCAGGGGGGGGCTGTATTACAAGACCATTAAAGATCCCTTCAAACCTAAACTAAGGTTACTATTTTTATGATTTTGTCAAATATTACATAGACAACAATTCTTTTCCTTAAACAAGTTTGGAAACAGAACAGAGAGCCCTGCTTGCTTCTTTGAATAAATAGACCTACTCACCTTATTGCTGCATGAGTGCTTCAGCTTCAGGAGCTACCATGGGCAGAGATTTCTGTCTGCATCCTCAGCTTTTGAAGCTCTAGTCTGAGAAAAAAGTAATTTTTAAACTTAGCTTTGTCATTAGTGTTGCTTTTGGAATCAGATTTATTTGGAAAAAGACCTTAAAAATCATCAAGTCCAACCATTAACCCAGCCCTGCCAAGTACACCATTAAACCACATCACTAAGTACTGTGTCTGCATGTCTTTTAAACATCTCCAGGGTGGAGACTCAACTGCTTCCCTGAGCAGCCTCTTCCAGAGTTCTACAACCCTTTCAGTCAAGAAAGTTTCTCCTAATATCCAACCTGAACTTCCCCTGGTGAAACTTGAGGCCATTTCCTCTTACCCTGTCACTTTTTACTTGTGAGAACAGATAACTCCCACCCAGCTACAACCTTGCCATGGTTTAACCTCTGCTGGCAATTAAACACCATGCAGCCACTCACTCACCACACCTCCTGCGGGATGGAGAATCAGGAGGAAATAAAAATGCTAAGACCCCACAGATTGAGGTAAGGCCAATTTAATAAAATAACACAAAGAGAAAAGAAAAAGTATTAATTATAGTACTAATGAGATGATAGAAAAAGTGAGCAATAGAAGACAGGAAGAATATACCTCTGCCCAAGATGCCAACTTTCCTCACTGTGGCCTTGCCAAGGCAATGTGAAAACAAGCACCCCCACACTAGCCCAGCCCTCTTCTTATATAGGGGCAGGACTCAGTATGGTATCAAACATCCCATTGGCTGATGCAGTTGTTTATCCCAGCTGTGGCCCCTCCCAGCTGTGGCCCCTCCCAGCTGTGGCCCCTCCCAGCCAGAACCAAACCCAAGACAAACCTCATTTCAGGCAGCTGTAGAGAGCAATAAGGTCTCCCGTAAGCCCCCTTTTCTCCAGGCTAAACAACCCCTGTTCCTTCAGCTGCTCCTCCTAAGACTTCACCAGCTTCATGGCCCTTCTTTGGACCCAATCCAGCACCTCAACATCTTTCTTGTAGTGTGGGACTCAAAATTGAACACAATATTTGAGGTACAGCCTCATCAGTGCTGAGTACAGGTGGATGATCACTTCCCTAGCCCTTCTGGTCACACTATTGTTGATACAAACCACAGGTCCAGAGGGGAGGCTTCCTTGGGTGGCTCACTCACCATCTGTGTCAGGAAGTTATCTTGCACGCACTCCAGAAGACTCCTAGGCTGTTTCCTCTCTGCTGTATTGTATTTCCATCAGGCATCTGGGAAGTTGAAGTCTCCCATGAGAACAAGGGTTAGCAATTGTGAAACTTCTATCTGCTTATAGAGTATTTCACCTGCCTTTTTATCCTGGCTGGGTAGTGTGTAACAGACTCCCAGCATATCTGCCTTGTTGGCCTTCGCCCTAATTCTTACCCATAAATATTCATTCCTTTCATCACCATTATTAAGCTCTAGACAATCAAAACATTGCCTAATTTACAGGGCTATCCCACTGCTTCTCCTTCCTTGCCTACACCTTCTGTTGAGTCGATAGCCATTCACTGCAGCACTCCAGTTGTGTGAGTCATCCCAACATGTTTTCTTTTGTTTGTTCTCTTCCTAAAAATTTGGAAAGATCTCAGAGTTGTTATGTCAGGGATTGAAGACAAATTAGGTGTTCTGGAAATTTTTCAGAAAACAGAACCTGTGTTTTCCCAGCAATGTTCTTATGAGAGCCTAAATATGGGTATCAGTTTAAACACACTTTGAGTTTTATCTCTTATCACAGATTGTTTTGTTGTTGATTTGTTTGCTGTTGTGGGGTTTTTTTGTTGTTTGGGTTGTTTTTTGGTGGTTTGTTTTGGTTTTGTTTGTTTGTTTGTTTGTTTGTTTTGTTTTGTTTTGTTTTGACAGGAATGAAGGCAAGAACTGTAAACTTCCAGTTTCTAATAATGGAAGAATTCCTGCTTTGCTCCTATTCATATTATCAAATTAGTACAGGAATGGTCTTTATGGACACTGCTCTGTGGTGCTGAGATGCAGAGGCTGGTGTGGACTCACTGATTTCACTGGAGTTATGCTATGGTTAAGTTGAGTTTGCTATGTATCTGATTCTGTGTACCTGCCTGCTGATCAAAGACTTTTTCACTGAGAATAATACAATTATTCTTCAGCTTGCTGTTAGAAAATTTCATATAATGATGCTCACAAAACTGATACTTACCCTTTCTGATGGCTTTCAGTATTGTTTCTTCTTTTATTTACACCAGTCATTTCCGCCAAGAAGGAATACAGTTAAAGTAATTGGATGAAGCATACCATATAACCACAACAGAGAAGTTTTGCACATCCCTGGAAAGGTAATGGAGCATCTCATTCTGGGGATCATGTCTCAGCACATGGAAGAAAAGAAGCTTGTCAACAGTAGCCAACATGGATTCACTAAAGGGAAGTCATGTTTGACTAATCTGACAGCCTTCTGTGATCATGTGACTGAATGGGTAGATGGAGGGAAGCAGTGGATGTTGTCTACATTGACTTCATCAAGGCTTTTGACACTGTCTCCCATAACATCCTTGTTGGAAAGCTCAGGAAGTGTGGGTGAGAAAAGCAGACAGTGAGATGGGTTGAGAACTGGCAGAGCTCAAAGTGTTGTGATCAGTGGTGCAGAGTCCAGCTGGTGATCTCTAAGTCATGGTGTTCCCCGGGGGTCAGTTCGGGGTCCAGTCTTACTCAACATCTTCATCAGTGACCTAGATGAAGGGATGGAGTGTACCCTCAGTAAGTTTACTGATGATACTAAACTGGGGGGAGTGGTTGATACACTGGAAGGCTGTGCTGCCATCCAGCAAGATCTGGACAGACTGGAGAGCTGGGCAAAGGAAAACCTGATGAAGTTCAACAAGGATAAGTGTAGAGTCCTGCCCCTGGGGAGGAACAAGAAAAGTGTGGCCAGCAGGTCGAGGGAGGTTCTCCTCCCCCTCTACTTTGCACTAGTGAGACCACATCTGTGTGTTCAGTTCTGTGCTCCACAGTTCAAGAGGGACAGAGAAATACTGGAGAGAGTCCAACGGAGAGCTCGAAAGATGATGAAGGGACTGGAACATTTCTCTTATGAGGAAAGGCTTAGAGCCCTGGGGCTGTTTAGCCTGGAGAAGAGAAGACTGAAAGGGGATCTTATTCATGTTTACAAGTATCTGAAGGCTGGGTGTCAAGTAGAAGGGGCCAGTCTCTTTTCAGTGGTGTCCTGTGGTAGGACAAGAGGTAATGGTAGCAAGGTGAAACACAGGAAGTTCCACCTCAACGTGAGGATAAACTTATTCCTATATGTATATATATCACAGGCAAGCAAATAGAGTTAGAACACATGAAAAGCCTGTTGTGGCTGTAGTCATATTCTACCAAGTTTGACAGCTGACTTTGTTTCAATCTTGTATTACTTGCACTAGTAAGTAAAATGCTTTTTTTTTTGCTAAACTCAAGTAAGTATCACTACATTTAAGGTTTTATGTGTTGTCAGAATATACCTTCAACCAGCTGGGGCCTGATAATATAATAGTTTTTTCCACTATAAATTTTATGATCCTTTAGGATGGCAAAGAAATAGGGGAAGTTGCTGAGTCCAAGAGGTAATACATTTTGTGCCTATGTACCATAGGCCTAAACAGAATTAATAACATTTTAGACTAAAGTGATAAATTCTATCTTATCCCCAGAATATTTTAATGTTTCTTTTTAATTTTTCATTTCTATGTAATTCTTGACCCTGAGCAATATTTTAGAAATATGGATGAAAATCTGAAAAGAAGGTAAAGATACAGTGAAGACTATAATCTAAGATGTCATATATTAGAAGTCACATTTCTGAAGGAAATGAGATGAATTATTAGTAACCTTGTGCCATGTTTGTCATTGCACAAAATTTAAATAACCTCAACAACTTATTTCAAACACAAAAACTTTAAAAGTAAGTTAACTAAGTTAAATTTGTGCTAACTGAAAGCAACCTTCCTGCAGATGTTGGTAGCAGTGCTAGAGATGAACTGTGCAGTCCCAGAGGTTTTATAATATTCAACCGACAAAATCACCATACTTTTTTCATTATTATGAAAAATGAAAAATTCATTATTAATCATACACTAGGTGATGTAGTATTAAAGGCTGGAAGAGAAAATGCTAACTCTCTAATGCATGAGGCTGCAGGAAAAATACAACTCACTGAGTTAGATACTAGTTCCCAACCTTTAGAAATATATTAAAATATCTCTGACAGCAGCTGAAATGTAATTAGCTTTAATTAAAAGTTGCTCTGTTGATCTGTGATGTTGCATGTCAAGTTTATCAACATGCTCAATAAGTAGGTTTTGTTGTTGAGGTTTTTTGTTGTTAGTGTTGTTTTTGTCTCCCTGGTAGACTTAAATTAAGGACTGTAGTTATAAGGCAGAGTTGCTGCTGCCTCTAGCAGTTCAAGTCCCATCTTTCACTCTTCTCTTGTCAGGTGAACAAACTGAATGCATGGAGTGCAGGATTATGTATTAATCAAGTTCACAGATGAACTAACTGGGAAATGCTGTAAAGCAAATTTATGTATGGAAACCTGTGGAGCTTAGACTGATTTATCACAAATTACCCCCCAAAAAATTGTATTAGTCTGGGAAGAGTGTAGCTGGCTAGGAATAATAGCAAAGCATGCAGAAATGTACACTCCTGTAAGAGAGGAACCTGGAAGGCAGTCCCTGACACTACTCCTGACAGGACTGAGTAATGTAAATATGTGCTGCAACAAATTAAAAAGTAATCTTAAAATGTCTTTGAAAAGGCATAACTTCAAAACAGAAGACAAATGGTTATCTCTGTATATAGTCCTTGATTTGGCTATCTTTGAAGGCAGAACAGAAGAGGCAGGCTGACAGACAAAATCAAGTGAAATAGTTGTAAGAGAACTGGCTTCTGGGCATAGTTGTTCTGAAGACCATGATTAAAGTTCATGCTAGCTGATGTCTAACATGAAAGCTTGTTTGGGTGGAGGGGATGTAAAATAATACAACCTAAAGAAAAATAGCCTGGAAAGGATGCTCTCAGTGTAAAGGGAAAGCTGCACTGCTCTTAGAGACTGAGGTAATGGTGAATGTCTTGATTCCTCTGTCTTTTGATAATTGCCTTTCAGTCAGCTTTACTCACAACCTTTTTATCACAACCTATGTTGCCATACCTTTCGTCATTGTTTAAACAAGGCGATGTTTCTAAATGCAAAGTCCACAGGAGCCACAGTGATGGCCAGAGGGGAGTTCACCATGCAAGTCAGCTCTATGAAACTTTTAATTTTCTACTATGGAAATTGGCCAGTTAAATCCAGTATTCAGTCTGTGCTGTCACCTGGACCTGTAGGTTGCACGTGTGGAGAAGTCTTTACATGTGGGAATTCTGGGTCAAGTCAAACTGAGATGAGCTAGAACAGGCTCACTTTATATTTGGGTGCTCTGTTTTGAGATGGAAATATCTGATATGCACTTCATGTCCACTTACTGCTGAATTAGATAGGGCAACCTTCACTTTGTTGCTAAGAATTTCTTTTCAGCCCTCTTTCTTGCTTGTACACCGTCCAAATGTTCCCACCTCATCTAATCATAGGGACAGGCAGTGAAATGACAGGGGGATCAAAAAGGTTCCAAAGGGGCTGGGTTATTACCTGGATAATCATACTGTGCTGGCTGTCATGAAGGCTAATAAAATGTGAAAGAAATAATTGTCATTGTACATCAGGGTGACATCTTTAATATGGAGGTTGAGAAGAAGTCCTCATTCCTTAGGGCAGGTCATTCCACAGCTCCTTTTTGCCAGAAAACGGACATTGGATTGGATCTGGTCTTATCTGTTATCTCCTTAACTCTGTAACAGCTTAAACTAAATAGCCTCAAGCCTGCTTATGTCAGCAAGGGAATATAAGTTGTTTTTACTTCACAGTCAGTAGCCTGAAGAGCTGTAACAAAGGTTGGATGTCTCTCTCCACTGATGCTGTACTACTGCCACATTATCTTCCTTCGCAGGTGAATGTCTGATCGTGATGATGAAGCTCCAGCAGTTGCATCAATGCACTTTCCTCCAGAGTTGCATACTCCTTTGGTGGGAGCTGTGCTGTGACAGAGACCAGGTATGGTTTGGTCTTTTCAGAGGGATTGTACTGGCTGCTGAATTTGACCAGAACAGCATGGTGCCCCACAAAATCATGGAGGCTGTTCTCAGGATCTGTGATGTTGAGCTCCCATTTTGGAGCTGGCAAAACATTTTCCAAATGCAGAGATGCTGGATAACCTACAGCCCTAAAGAACAACTTCTCCAAAGAGACTGCCAGATAAAATAAGGTGCAACCAGTAGTTTGACTGCAGTGTTAAAGCAATTCTAAAATTTTATTAGTTTAAGACCTCCAGCTAAAGCAAGATTTATCAGTCTGCAGTGAGCAGCATCTTCTCATAAGAGAGCTCAGCAGTAAGCAGACAGCAAACTGCATTACTTGAATGAAAAAGTGAAGTGTCATATAAGCTCCACTCTATTGGAAATGGATTAAAACAGAGCCTGTGGCCTTCTCACTAAATCACAAAAGAGACTTGCTGCTGTGAATACTATTTTTCCCTGTTTTCTGAAGGACACATTCCTGCTAAGAATTCTGGATTCCTTTTTTCGCCATGCAGCTCACCTCCCGATAAAACAAGAGTGTCTCCAAGGGACAGGGAGGCCCTGGATATGCAAAGAGCTCATGCTCATGTTCGATGCTCAGGGGTTAAGAAGGCTGCATTCTCCTTATGAGCGGTGGTGCCTGCTGAGTGTTCTGCCTTACAGAGAGAATGCTGGGGGGTGGGGGGGTGACACAATTTGTCCCCTCTCTGTCCTCAGCAAGATGAGGCCTCTCAGGAGGGCATACAATTTTGAAGTCGATCCTGTTAATGCAGCACCTGGTAGAAGAAGTGTCTTTTTGAAACATTTGCATAACTCTCAAAATGGTGAAATGCTGGGGATTCAACACTTCCTGACTCACCAGAAATCACCAGTGTAAACACTGGAGCATCTACATTTAAAATTTACTAACTTTTTTGAAGTTTAATTGCTTCCAAATACAAACAAAGAACTCCCCCTGTAATGTATCATTATCAGTGATTTAAGGTACGCTGCCTAACTTGGCACTGACACAGAGGTGGAACATGTTGCACACATTTTGCCAGCTGAATGGTGAGACAGCACAGGGCAGTGCAAAGTCAGTAAACACCTGCAGCCAGATCTGCCCTGGATGCCCCATCCCAGTACTAATTAAATACAGGCTCAGTCAAAATGCAGAGTTCAGAGGTGATGTGATTACAGCTTTGTGAGTTCTGGAAACCTGGAAAAAAGTTCCACACAATAATGTTTTTATGGAATGAACATTTATGGCAATATCCTCTACTGAAAATCAAACTGCTTTTTAAATCTCAGACCTGAAACAGACATTTCCCTCATTCTCATTTTTGTCCTGAGTATAAATGTCATCCTACAGCTGAGACTTGTTCTTGATGAAAGCTTCACTGAAAAAAACTGAATTCCAGAGAAAGTCCAATTTATGAGATGAGTCATATTCAAGCTCTAAAAATATTGACAATGTTTGATTCTGATTTTGGCTTTAATCGTATGCTTCCTCTGTATTCCATTAGTGAACCATATCAACACATACTGATTTACATGTAGAAAATAAAAGTACTGATTCACAGTAAAGGTCAATTGTGCTGAAACAGATCTTACTGGCATGTAAAATTGGTATTTACTGTGACTAAACTTTAGTAGATCTTATAGGGTGAAGAACATGGGGAGAACATTCATGTCATCTGCTGGGTTTTATCCATGATAAATGAACAGATGGGTAAATTATAAAAATCAAGAAAACTGGTCTTCTATTAGCCACCAGAGCTTCCTTTTAGTTCTTGAATAAAATATTATGCAATCTATTTATAAGCTCTTAAAATATAAAATGGAAAAAGTAATCAAGAGAAAGCAAAATAATAATAAAAAAATCTATTTCCTAATATTCCAAGGACTGCTCTAAGGGATAAGGGGGGAGCAAAATTTGACTTCAGAAAACTTTGTCATTCTCCCAGCTGACAATCATGCCCCAAGCCAGAGACATGTAGTCTGGATGGAAGCACAGCCAGGTAGGACACACAGTTACTTGGAAAGTTGCTCTCAGAGGTTTGCTGTCAAAAAGATGTTTCAAGTGGAGTCCCAGGGGAATGTGTCCAGAGCTGATATTTCCTTTAGCCACCTGGATGATGAAAGAGGAACTGTGCTTATGAAACCTGCAGGCAGCTCCAAGCCAGGATGAATGGCAAGTGGTATGTTGGACAGGAGCAGAGTTCAAAATGATCTTGATGCACTGGAGCAAGTAAGGGAAGGAGAGAGAGTGGGGGAAGGAAAACCCTCTACGTTTAAAGTAGAGAATTAAAATTAATAAATACAAAATGGAGACTAAGTGGCTAACCATTAGCATAGCAGGAGAGGATGTGGAGTTAGCAGTGGACCAGAAACTGGCAGCAGGTCTGGCTGCACTAAAATGCTGTCACATGAGAGGCAAGTTGTATAATGGGAGCTATTAATGGGAGAGAAAACATAAACCCAAAGGCAATACATTATTGTTAATCGTGGTTTTATCTCAGAGAGACTCCTCTAAGCACATGTGGAAAGTTATTTAAAATTATTCAGCTACTTCTTTCAGGAGCTCAGCCAAACTTTTATACCTGAAACATCCCTATGGACAGGCAGAGATAAAATACAGCATTGTCTTTATGCTTAGTCCTGTAGCAGTGATGCTGCTAAGTGTTAAGAATTAGATGGCTTACATTTCAGAGTCTGGTTATCAAGAGTTTATGTAACTAGCAAATATAAAGAGAAGGTGGCACTGAGGTTAAAGAAGAGCTAGTTTCCTGGTATACTCCTAATTTCTGAACCCTTCATTTCAGCCTCCCCCACACCTGGCACTGTCAGTATTTAAAGCACTGCTTTCTTGCAGCTGCAGCTGCCTTTCACTTATACTTTCGGTGTAAAAAAAAATAAAAATCAACAAACCAAACTCAATAACAAACCCCCTAGACATCCTGATTTAATACGCCTTAAAAAAATTATGGTAAATATTTAAATCTAGTTTAGACAGGGGGGAGTACTATTTAATTCCCTTCAGTACTTGCATCAAGGAGAATGTAGCTCTGCTTTTAATATGAAAATGATTGCTTTGGTTTTGTGTTCTTTTGCCAGAAAGAGACATTTTCAAATCTTCTCAGTTTCCATCAATCTCTGAGTGCTGCTTATGTTGGCTTTGTCATTCAGAAACTGCAAGTCAATGTATACTTGATAGTGACATTCATATTCATTGTGGCAGTTGAGCAGAACACATCACTAAACTATAGAGCGAAGTCAATTTATTCTCTGTACCCTTGAAAAGGTGTAAAGCAACATTTATAACCTTCGTACCTTCTCCAGTCTATATAAATGAGCCCTGGAGACAATTAATCCAGGGCAGGAGAGTCATCCTTCTTTTCACCATTTCAACTGTATATACAGAAGAAATTGTACCTTCATCCATTAGCCACGGTGCCCATGTACAGATGCTGAGCTGGTCGGTATGCTGACTCATCACAAGCCATATACATTACTATACTGTTTGTACAGAATTGCAAAAACATATTTAACATGTAAAGAGCCTGTGCTTGCAGTACGCATGACTTTCTTCTATACTGTTGGTTCTTGAATATTTACTGACTTAAATCCTGACGTACAGAGCAGTAGAATTTGAGGTATTACTAGGTATTATTGATTATGCTGTAACCTGAGAAGAATCAATATCTGTGGTAAAACAGAACACAAATACCTATGCAGTTCCATCTGAACCTTAATAATCTTTTTCCTAAGTTCAAAGTACCTCCCTAGCCTTTCCTACTTCTAAAATCAGCAGAAGGCAGAGAAAGTATCTAGGAGGTAAAGACACTTATCCTACCAAAATGTAGGTAGGCTGATAAACTGGTCTGAAAGAAAGAACCTTTATAAGAATATTAGCCCTCTAGGCAAGGTGTTTGTCTTCAGTCAATATCTTGAGATGTTCACCTATTAGGTCCTCTTCTAGTAATCCATAAATAAGTACAGGTAAGTACTGCCTTCATAATACTTGGGCAGAATTATCCTACAGTGGGAAATTTTTCACTTTATTCCATATCAGTTCTTCTTAAAATTTCATTTTCTGATTTACATAATCATGCGTAGGAGGGCTCACTGTGTACTTCACAAGTGCAGTGGCCAGGCTTTGTACCAAGTAAAGTTTTCATTGTAGCAAGACTCCTCTTGCACTGAAGATTGTTAGAAATGCATGAAATGTAGATGAGACTGAAAGAAGTATCTTCTAGTCCTGCTCCTTCTTTGCCTGTATTTGTAGCAATAAATCATTTTCTGTGAAATATCATTGCATTTTCCTGAATGCATTCATCTTTTTGAAGGGAAGGCACGTCTAATTTCCCTGACAGTACCATGTCCTTTCAGATTGAGTGATCTTATTTTAGAGACATAAATATGTGTCCAGGTTCTGTGGGAAAACATCATATTCCTGAGCAAACCCCAAGAAATAGTTGTTATGATACTTTCCTGGTAAGCGGCAGCAACTCCTGACTCAAATCTTAACAAAATAGTATCTCTTTCCTTGCATTCTCCTTCACCCATCCCCCAGTATCAGTGGCCAAGGTTACCTTGTTTTTCACTAATCATTCCTGACTCTTGGCTGTCAGAATTATCTATGAGAGTCTGTTTGCTTGGCTGGTGTATTTGAATCATGGATCTGGAAAGATGGCCAAGACATGTTTCTCGTTCTTTAATGCATGTTACATGAAAGTCCTCTTCAATTTTAGGTAAGCTGCTGTCCAAAAGGAATGAAATTACCTCATCTGTCAGTTGTATGTCTCTTGTCTTACAGAATATTTGCCTCAAGCGCAGAAGTGGTAGATGTATTTACAATGTCACCACAAGGATGGCTGTACAGCATTTGTTCTGGCTTTTCCAGAAGGTCTTGAGAAGAATGATGCACTAGCTTTCCAATAAATTTAGTAGGTGATAAAGATGAGGAAACCTGGCTTTCCATCACAATTGTGATTACTGTATGGAAAGTGCCCCATACTCTATGCGTTGGTCTTATACATGTAAGCAAAGGGCCTCGCTTGACTTGAAATGTTTCATTTGTTGTCCATGAATAACAATTATCCCTCCAGTCTCGGTCCCTGTCAGTGCACACTTAAATGGAAATACTCCCCTCCTTGAAAAGCAGATACACAAAGATATTTAGTCCACACTTTTTAGGCTACTGTCAGATGGTAATTGAAGGGAATGAAGAAAGTTCTTATTTCTTTATTCCACTGGATGTTCATTAGAGGGGCCAGGCCAGCACTGACTTTATGATGAATTTTTCTGAAACCATTTTCTCAATCCCAAACACAAATTTTATGATAACCTAAAGTGACTCGAAATGTTACAGTTGCTGTAAATCCACTTATCTAAATGGGTTTATGTCCTTATACTTTGACCGTGAATCTGCATATGATGTGCAGAACTGTTTTTCCTGTATGGATCAGTTTAAAATTCACTATTCCCTATTCTTTATCCATTTATTCTACGTGTACTGCAGGCAATAGCAGAGTTTCTTGTCTTTTTGCCTTGCTTTCTGCACAGTCATTGTCCAAAGAGGGTTTTCTTTTAACTTACAGTGGTACCAAAATAGCACTATACTCAAACAAACTTGCTCATAACTGCTTTAAATATGATACAAATTACAACAGAGAAAACCCATCAAGCAGTGGGACTTCTATGTTGCAACATTGCCAAGACCAAGGCAGGAATTCATGCGGCACTCAGGACTGCTGTCTTGAATACTCAGCTGGCTGATCTCTCTTTCAGAGTGTACAGAACAAGAGTTATAGTACTGTAAAAATATTGCTACTTGTCTCTGCTAGACTGAGTTTTACTAAGGCTCCCCATTGCAAATAAATCAAAACTTTTCTCCAGTAAAAGTAAGAGGTCTCAATACAACTGAAAGGATACTATTTAGAATTACTGGTTGTCATGTTTGGATTCTGGGAATCGATTGTTTTATCAAACTAGGATCTGCTGCTTTCTGGGCTATTTGTTAAATGTCAATGTCTAGTAGTTGACAGACCAGTATATTTCAGACACAGAGAAAAAAAATTTAAAGTTTTAAAGCTAGGAAATACTTTACCCAAGATGTTCTCTGAATTATCCAACACCATGCAATAAAAGGACAGATAAACTACCGAAACTCCATTTGGGAAAGCAGCCTTTTAAAAACTAAGCAATAAAATCCATGAACAAGAATACTTAAGAATCTTGTCTATATCAACTGAGTTTGGTTTTTATTATGTTTGCAGAAAATGGAAGCTAAGCAATTGCAACAAGTGACTCTTCAGAATCACTTCTGCTTTGGGTTACAACTATCTAGGAAAATACAAAAATAACTAATGGAAGAGACTGCCTGCAGCATTTTCAGCTTCTCTGTATAGGCAGCACAGATCATCTCAATAGAACAACTATTTCAACAAAGTTATCTACAGCTCATCTCTGAACTGAAATGCATATCTAACCATTCAGAATGCCAACATTTGGACTCCTATCCCAGCCTCAGATCCCAGAAACTTGGTTCAAAATCTACCCTAAATGTCTGATGATTTAGCATTTTTTTTCTTCATGTCTGTTAAACAAATTAAGTCTTCAGATTAATTTTGTACCAGGACCTACACAATGTTTTGGAAACTCTTTAATTTAAATTTTGCCAGTCTCTGCAAGGCCTCTCATTTTTTCTGTGCCCCTAGCAGTGTTTCTGGAACACTGTGGTACTGTATGGACAATAAGTGTTTAACAGAAATCATAGAATCATAGAATCATTAGATTGGAAGATACCTTTAAGATCATTGCATCTATTAACCTAACGCTGCCAAGTCCACCACTAAACCATGCCACATCTACACATCCTTTAAATCCCTCCATGGATGGTGACTCCACCACTTCCCTGGGCAGCTTGTTCCAGGGCTTCACAACTCTTTTGGTGAAGAAATTTTTCCTAATATCTAATCTAAACCTCCCCTGGAGCAACTTGAGGCCATTTCCTCTCATCCTGTGACTTGTTACTTGGGAGAAGAGACACCCATCTCATTAAATCAATAAAAAGTTTATTGTACTAACTTTACATGGCCCTGAAAAACATAGAAGTAGGAAAGAAAACAAGAGTTGCTCATGCAGTCATCTTAGAAACTGCAGGAGAAGAGCATATCATATGGCAGAAATACCATTTCTCACCAAGAATCACCATTAAAAAAAAAAAAAATTGTGTTTGGTGGAGACCTTGCTGGCATTCCTTTTTCAGAAGAAATAGTTGGCCCGATATGCACCTAGACATACGTATATGAAAAAGACCTGGAAGATAAAGTATTAGAAAATAAAAATAATGAGATTGCAATGTAGGCAGTGAGGAAAACTCTTTTATGTAAATATGGCTAGAATTTAATTCACTTAATGTGTCTTAGTGGGGTTTGTATCTCTCTGTTTAATTCATAGTAGTAGACCAGTTAGGTAAAAGGTCATGGGAAATGTATCTGGAAGTACAGGGGTGGAAATCTCTTCAGATCTTCAGGGGGTTGGCTCTGTTTCATCCCGTTGCAGCATTAGGATTCTCTACCTTTTAGAAGACAAACTCAGTTCTGAATTACCTAATCCCAGCAATCTTATTATTTACAAAGAGCAACAGGACCTAGTCAAACTATGTTGATTTTTGGCTTTCATGGTCTCTTACCTCCCCACCTGCATAGAACTGTAATTTTTTAATCAAAATTGCATTCACAGAACAGTCATTTGAGAAATGATTCTCACCAAGAGAGTTTATTTCTGGCTATCAAATCCCATGCCCTGAGGAAAAGTGGAGTCATGCATATTTAACTTGCTTTGCAATGTTTTTTGCAATGAATTGTTTCAAAGTTAGAGTAAAACCAGTTTTTAAGATTGCTTATCTTCTAAACTCAACTTTTAAGACCCAAAAAGTGTCAGCTCATTTGCTGAAAGGTCTCTTGCATGTGTACTCAATGTAAACATGCTAGCATGCTTTTTAAACTTTTTCACTGTCTGCATCACAAAATACTACTTAGTAAATAGCAAAGTTTGAATAAATTTGAAAGCCTACAGAGAGGTTTTCCAGCTATAACCAAGACAAGGAATCCATGAAATCTATACAACTTTACATTTGCTTAGACATTCCTTTTCTGTGTTCTCTAATAGGATTGCATTGGGAAGGAGCAGACAATGAAGAAAATCTATACAGTGGAATTAATTTTGTTACTTGAGACTGGAGTATGTATTTGAATAGCATTGATGGAAAAAAAAAAGACATTCTATTCCTTTCCAGTATTTCCCCTCTATCCTATTTGTATATTGGAGTCCTGGCTCTGTGCACAGATCAAGTATGCCATTGATAAGACTGATGTAACATTGATGTTATGAGAGGGATTAGAAAAGCAATCTGGAAGGCTTCCAGCAGAATCAGATAATCCAGATGCAGAGCTTCTCGTGAGTTTGTGAAACCTCATTCAGCAGACAGCATACATCTGTCTGCAGGGGGGGAAGAGGCTCTTCCTACACTGCCTACACAGTGCATGGGATCGTGCTGAAAAATGCTTTGGAGAACCTGAGAGTGGCTAAAGCCACCTTGCGCATGTGTGTTAATTTAAGTGCTGTATAAGCAGAGATTTTGTCTTGCCTTTGTGTCTCCTCAGCTGAGCAGTATGTGGATGTTTGCAGCAAGACCCTGCCAGGTAGCATACCTGTGAGAAAATATCACAGTTCATCTGTCAGGTACAAAGGTCACTTTTGTAAGATCAGTGGTACTACTGCATCAAGGTGTCCAGTTTTCTTACTGACATCTTAGTCACTCCAGTTCTTGGACACTAATGCCTACAATTTTTTCTTGCATTACAGATCATGTGCTTATCATCTCTGCCTTTTGACTCCAGCAGAATTTGTGAAACCTTGCTTCTGCAGGATGTTGTGCTGGGTTTGACTGGGGTAGAGTTCATTTTATTCATAGTAGCTGGTATGGTGCTATGCTTTGGATTTGTGCTGAGAACAGTGTTGATAACAAAGGGATGTTTTAATTAAGGATGATCAGGGCTTACAGAGTCAAGGCCTTTTCTGCTCCTCACCCCACCCCAGCAGTGAGTAGGCTGGGTGTGCACAAGAAGGTGGGAGGGGACACAGCTGGGACAGCTGAGACCAACTGACCAAAGGCATATTCCATATGATATCATGCTCAGCATATAATGCTGGGGGAAGAAGAAGGAAGAGGGATGTTTGGAGTGTTGTTATTTGTCTCCCCAGGTAATCATGATGTGTTGGAGCTCTACTTTCCTGGAGATGACTGAACACCTGCCTGCTGAGGAGAAGTAGAGAAGTAATTTCTTGTTTTGCTGTGCTTGTGTGCACGGCTTTTGCTTTTCCTGTTAAACTGGTTGTATCTCAATGCATGAGTTTTCTTATTTTTGCTCTTTTGGTTCTCTCCTGACCATCCCACTGGCTGGGGAGTGAGTGGCTGTGTGGTGCTTAGGCACCAGCAGGGGTAAAACAAGGACAGATGTCAGTCAAAAAACTGAGTGACTGCTGCCACTGGTCCAGACACCTAACTCTAGCTGCCTTTCCAGATTTATGCTCCACTGACCATGTGGCAGAACCTACTGGAGGAATATATTTTGGGTTGCACCTGCCATTTCTCCTGTTCCTCTGCCAGAGGCACATGCCTCTCCTGGGGGCCTGTAGAAGTGTGACGCTCTCAAGCTTTGCCTATTCTATGTACACACTGCATTTATGCGCACACTGTCTCCTCCTGTATGTTTCACTTTGGGATGGCATGCAAGTTGTCACGAGAATTGTAACAATCTGATTGTTACTTAATCTAAGAAAAAATGGTATTTCAGTTTCTGAAATTACTACTCTTGGATACCTCCAACCAGCACAAAATTGAGGCAGGAAGCGGCCAATATGTCAGTATTTTATAGGTTAGCACTGTGTTCACACCAATCCAGAACATGTGCATTTGAGTGAGAAGGCATCATACCCTGTGACAGCCAAGTGGAGAAAGGCACCGCTCATACTTCAGCCTTTGCTGCCACATGGCTTCTGGCATGCACCCCTTCCTACTGAGAGGCTGATAGCTGGTTTCTCACACAGATGGATGAAAGCTGACCGCTTTGAGACATGGAGTCCAGATGACATGACAGCATCAAATCCTCTGGTGTGGTCCACAGACATATCATAGCTTGTTAGCAATAACGTGCCACACTCCAACTTAAACCTGGCTAGGATTCTTCCTGATATCGCTTATGCAAAGGTTATTCTTGAGCCTGACTTTGTCAACTACTTGGTTTCCTCCAGATTCTGGACTAATTCATGTTTCCTTAATTTCAGGTTTCCATTGAAGTCTTACATTTGACTGTAATTTTTCAAACTGATGTTGACAAGGCAATCACAGTGTAGTATATGTTTTTTTATAGGTCAAGATTGATTTATGAAGTGTCCATTTAAGTCAGTCTCCAATACCTTGATTAGCTAATTACAGATAATGTATCTACAAAGTGTATTTCATTACTATTCATTATATCGCTGTATTAAGATGCAACTGATCCATAAAACAATGCTCAAAAATTATTAATTCCTGTGTTAATTATATGAAAACTGCTTCACAAAGAGCCCTACTAACCCCTCATCTCTCTTTTCATTAAAGTTGTCAAATTATATCACAGAAAGATTATTATTTATAACTCTCTACAAAATAGCTAAGACACCATAAATCCATAATATCTTATAAAATCAAAATGCTGAGAAGGCTCTATGTTATTATTTCATTAGGATGGAGACACTATCATTGGGCTCTTTCAGCCTAATTGTGTGTTTAGGGGAATCAGTGTCCTTTCTGTTCCTTTTGTTTAAACATAAAGCCTATCAGGAGAATGGGAAGTATTTCATGTAAGGAGACACTAACAGAATTTGTATTATTTAGGCCAGTAAGTAGAAGGCTGCAATGGGATATCATCACTGTTTCTATGAGGGAAGTGCAGACCAGGGAAAGAAAACAATTTAATCTAATGGACCATGCTGGCAGAAAAAACATGTGGGTGCAGCCAGGCCATTATTACAGCTAAGATGGAAATCAGAAGGAAATATATAAATTCAAAGCATCAGGTGTTTGCACTCAGACCACGAACAGCGAGGCAGACAGGCAGTGGCCCTGATAGGCTCTGTGGATGAGCACTAGTTTGAAGTGGGCAGGGGGTTCCTGGAGCCAAAGAAGCCTGAGGGAGAAAGGGGAGACCTGCCAGGAGCCAGTAGCTCTTGCGGGCATGGCTGAGAGGCTGACGTGGCTGGGGCATTGACAACCTTGTCAAAAAGCACCCAGGATCAGGGGGACCCTGTACTGTGCTTGTGTCAGAACAGAGGCAATAACGTGGATGAGGGGTATGAATGGAAGCAAGTTCATGTTCAAGGCAGTAGACAAACTCCTTCCTTGACCACCTCATCCCCCCAGATGCCACTAAAAACAGGTATGAGGCTCTGGTTGAGAAAGACCACCCAATTGAAGATGTGGATGATGGGCAACCTACACCAGAGGTATGTCCACAGTCAGAAAAGCCTACCACCCATATCGCAACATCATCCACAAGGAAGAAAAGAAGGGTTATAGTTGTAGGCAACTCCCTTCTGAGTGGAACAGAGGGTCCAATATGCTGGATAGACCCTCCTCACAGGGACATCTGCTGTCTCCCTGGAGCTTGGGTTAAGGATGTTATTAGGAAACTTCCTAGCCTGGTGCAGTCCTCAGAGTATTACCCATTACTGATCTTCCATGTAGGTGGAGAGGAAGCAGTGACTGGTAGTCCAAGAGCAATTTAGTCTACGGGGTCAGATGAGATGCATCCCAGAGTCCTGAAGGAATTGGCTGATGTAGTTGCCAAGCCACCCTCCATTATATTTGCAAAATCCTGGCAGTCAGATGAAGTCCCTTGTGACTGGGAAAAGGGACACAATACACCCATTTTTAAAAAGGGTAGGAAGGAGGACCCTGGGAACTACTGACCTATCAGCCTCACCTCAGTGTTTGGGAAGATCACAGAGCAGATTCTCCTGAGGACAAGTCCCGCATAAGGTGATAGAGAGCAGCCCTGTTAAAAATGACTTGGGGGTTCTGGTGGATGAGAAACTGGACATGACCCAACACGTACACTTGCAGCCCAGAAGGCCAATCACATCCTGGGCTGCATCAAAAGAAGTGTGGCCAGCAGATCGAGAGATATGATTCTGCTGCTCTGCTCTGGTGAGACCCCACCTAGAGTACCATGTCCAGCTCTGGAGGCCTCAACGCAGGAAGAACATGGACCTGATGGAGCAGGTCCAGAGAAGGGCCACAAAAATGATCAGAGGGCTGGAACACCTCTCCTATGTGGACAGGCTGAGACAGTTGTGGTTGTTCAGCCTGGAGAAGAGAAGGCTCTGGGGAGACCTTCTAACAGCCTTGAAGTACCCGAAGGGGGCCTACAAGAAAGCTGGGAAGGGGTTGTTTGTTTACTAGGGCTTGTAGTGATAGAACGAGGGGCAGTGGTTTTAAACTAGAGAAGGGTAGATTTAGATTGGACATTAGGAAGAAGTTCTTCACTATGAGGGTGGTGGAACACTGGAACAGGTTTCCCAGGATGGTGGTAGAGACCCCATCCCTGGAGACATTCAAGCCCTGGTTGGATGGGGCTCTAAGCAACCTGATCTAGTTGAGGATGTCCCTGCTAACTGCAGGGTGGTTGGATGAGATGAACTTTAGAGGTCCTTTCTAACCCAGGGCATTCTATGAAATAACTTTCCAATCACTACAGTGGATGAAAAAGACTTACTTATAAGATGGAGCTTAAAAAATTTGTGGAGAAAGTTTTCTGATGGTCTTGCTAGTGATAGAAGAAGAGTAGACTTGTGACCTTGGGGATGTTTTTCCCATCCCGTGCATTAGATTATCATATTAAAAGCTAATAAAATCAGCCACAGAGACTAGGTGGTGACCAGAAGAACAGTGAAAGGCCAAGAAGTTTAAGCAACCTGAGAAGTCAGCACACCGAATAAGCACCAAAAGAGAAGGATCAGGCTGTGGTCCCTGGTTTTAAAGAAATGCATATATATATATATATATATATATAAATAAAATAAAGAGATGTCAAAAAAAGAGACCCTCTTTCCAGAAGTGTCTATGTAGACTAA